>JALIZH010018904.1:0-60733 GCA_030522465.1 Rhipicephalus appendiculatus
TATGCAATTTTTCTAAACAAATATATCTGCTTTGAGTAAGGATAAATATTCGCTTCGTATTTGAAATTTCAAATATTTGTACCACTCCTAATAAAGACACATATAAAAGAGCAAATTCATGTAATTAACTCATTCAACCAGGCTTAATTAAATAAAATATAGGATCCCCTTCCCTTTATATCTTGGGTGTGTGTGTCTGCAAATCTGCAGAAACATGGTAAATAAAATCCGCATCCATTAGAGTTGCAGTGTGCAGAATGTGGTATGGAGTATTAGTGCTTCGAAACAAATAAATAAATAAACAAACAAACACAGTCAAGTCCACTTATAACAATACCGGTTTTAACAATATATAGAATATAACAATGGACAGCCGCGGCACCGTCAGTTTTTCATTGTATTCTATGGCAAAATAAACCGCTTATAACAATGCTGTCATGATGCAATATCGGTTATAACAATTAAATGTGGGCACTGGAACCAACCCCTGAACGAAACAAAAATGCAAAAACGCTGCGACAATGCCACCCCAACCCCGCCTATTACGCAAAAGGGCATGAGAGCATACGCGCAGCGGCCAGGCAATAGCGCACTTGGCCTCACACGCGGCGAGTGTGCGCCGAAGAGGCTCGCATGCCACCGCTGCTTTCGCCTGCCGCGGCGACGCAGAGGAGGGGGAGGAGGACCGGATGGGTGCCTCTACGGGCAGTGGGGCAGTCCATTCTGAGGGTGCGCCGCCTGTAGAAAAATCACCGGGGCGCCTAAGCCGCCGCAGCAGCAGCGCTGTGTGCACTGTGCCGACCTCCCCTATTCTTCGCTAATTTGGCCACGTCTCCAGCTCCGCCGTTTGCACGTGTTCCGAGTCTGGTGCTTACCCGCGTCGTTTTCCTCCTGTCCCCGCACGCACGGACATCGTTGCGCGCACAACGATGGCAGACCGTCCTCCAGAAAGCGACACCCCAGTGAAGAGGATGCGAACGGCAATACCGTTGGAAGTTAAGCGTAGCATTGTGAGAGAGCAGAACGCCGGCGAGAAAGTGAGCAGCTTGGTGCGCAAGTACGGCCTGCCGCAGCCGACAGTATCCTGCATCATTCGCAATGCACTAAAGCAAGCCGAAAGTGACAGCCTTGCCAGTGCTAGCGGTGCTAGCCCCACAATGGATGACGACCGGAAAAGGGTTAGGCACGGGGCTTACAAAGACGTGGAAGATGCACTGTACCAGTGGTTCCTTAGCGCTCGCGCTATGCATTTGCCAGTCAGTGGTCCCATTTTGGCGGAGAAGGCGAAGAGGTTCGTGTACCTCCTTCGCAACACTGATTTCCAGCCTGGGGGAGGCTGGCTTCAACGTTTTAAGGAGAGGCATGGCATTGTGTACAAGGCAGTCGTCGGAGAGGCAGGCTCGCTGGATGTAAATGCTAGGCAGAAGTGGTTGGAGGAAGCACTGCCCTGCATCCGCGAAGCCTACGCGGACCGAGACCTGTAAGCAGTCGAAGCTGACTGCTTACGGTTTTCTACCTGCTAAAAAGTGAAAAGTGTAAGCAACTTGCCCCCTCATTAAGTGCTCTTGTTTATCATGTTCCCCTCATTAAATGCTCTTGTTTGTCACGTTTTCTTTGTTATTTTCGGCATAAACGGCTTATAACAATAATTGGCTATAACAATGATATTTTCATGGCACCTCAATATTGTTATAAGTGGATTCGACTGTAAATGAATACTATAAGTCCTACCTGTTGCCAATAATGTCATGTCTACTCAGACATCATAAATTTACGTTCTGTAAAGCCGTGTTACCGTAAATTATAGCATATGCAAAGACATAATCAAGTGTGTCCACACTAGCAGGCTCTTGCCAGTGATCACACTTCTTTCCAGCCAAGGTGACCAACAAGTGTAAGTGGGTCTATTCACTGCTCACCTTCACAAGGGCAACCTTGTTATCGAAGAAGTTGTTCCGTATTGTCTCTGGATCACTCTGGCACCGAAAGAACTTGGCTCCTTCTGCAATCAATGACACATGCGAGTGTGAGTTGGTTTAATCTCTTAATAAACAACAGAATGCACTTGATGTGCACTTGAAATTATTTTCACTTACGTAATTCACAACACCAGCCTATGCTATATTAACCCTCTAAATCCCAAGTTTGTTCATCAAAGAGTGCCTGTGCTTTCCTAAATTTTGTTTTACTTATCCATCAACAGTTGCAAGCATAGCAACACTTGAATAATGCTTTACAGAGCAGTAACTCAGCGCTGGCGCACAAAACAGCTATGGACTCACCAAGAAGGCGGCGATCACCGGGCACAAAGAAGAACAGAGGCCGGTCCACGACAGTGGCGAAGCGGTGGTCGTCCATTCTTCGAAACACGTCACTCATGGGACCCCTACGCAACAGTTAAAAATGAAGTTACAAGGTATTCCATGCCGAAACCGTGATATAATTTCGAGGCAGGTTGAAGTGGGGGGACTCTGGATTAACTCTGACCTCCTGGGGTTCTTTACTGCAAACCTAAGTTGAACTGCACAGCTATGTTTGCAGTTTGCCCCATCGAAATGTAGATGTTGCGGCTGGGCGCCAAACCTATGCCCTTGCGCTTAGTAGCACGATGCCCGAGCTGCTAGCCACCATGGTGGATCATGCAACATCAACTAATTGAACCCACACTATTCATAGACCTTGCAGTATACGGAAATACAGAAACTTTCACGCTTTTTTCTAAGAGACGGAATCCCATGTCCATCACTTGCTCAAAGGTATACGAAACAATCAAGAGGAACCTATGAAAGTCAAGAACACAATTGCTTACCACTTATGATTTCCTTACCATATGTGGATTGCAGGAAAATTTTGGGTCACAGAAAAAGCCTTCAATCGGACAGCGCAGGTACCCTACTACGAAGCATCGTTTATGCTAAACTTTGATTCATGATACTATTCGGTAAATCATGAAAAACTTGAAGAAATGGGTGTTTTCGATAATGAAAAAAAATGTTACCATTACAAAAGCAAAAGTACTCAGAATGCCGAAAGACAGCACAATAACGGGACATTGTCTGAAATCGGGTGGTGCCCTGAATATCTCAGTAACATAATGTAGGTTATGCATTAACATTCTTGCATTATCATTAACATCCTTGCAGCATGCTGTGCTAACATGCCGTATAATCCTTGTAGAGAGTAGAACCTCAAGTTTGGCAGTGCTGCAGCAATGCTGTCCGCCGCTCTAGCAAAGAAAAATCAGAGGTGTGGTCGCTAGGGGCGCACGGTCCTGCATACATCACTCCATACGTCAGTGCAATAACGAAATGAACGAAAGAAGGAAAATTAATTTCATGAAGCCAGCAGTCATGAGGCCAAGGCAAGCACACGAATTTCACACATAGTGTAATTGAAGTGTAGTACTTAAGAGAAAAAGAAAAGATTAGGAGTGTGCAAATTGTCTCAAAAATTGGGCAGTCCGAGAAAACGAATTCAAGCTTTTTATTTCACTCAGCGGTCAAATTTAATCGTCATAGCCACGTTTAGACTAGCTTCAGTGCCTCCCAGTACACTTACAGGACATCTTGATGCGCGCCCAGGCTCTCGTGAATGCATTCGGTACCTGCCGCGAACCCCGTTTAACTACATGCCAACCACCAACTGCAAATTTGAATCTCGTGATGAGCGTCACTGACACCAACAAAGCGTGGAATAGATAACGGCTCTCTCGCATGGAGCGTTTGGAAACGACGACGCACAACAGAAAGACTGTGGCAGAAGAGCAGATGACTCGTCCGGATTTCCACAATGCATGTGTGCACATAAACGATGCGCACATGCATTTCCGAATCTTCGCCGATATGCAGCATTTGCCTGCCGCATGAAGCTGATCATTCTCAGTTGTGTGCAGCACATCGCCAACTAAGCTGACGCCGTCACTGCTGGGGCACTTGCTGTACTGTACGCACACATGTGTCACGACAGTGTTCTTGAAGCCCACTCTTGTTCCTGACCGCACACCGGGCACGGCGATGGCGAGATGCTTATGTTCGTGAAGGCAATGCATGTTTGCAGCATACACATACCACTGAGCTAGGCCACATGCACTACTGAGCAGTTAGCTGAAAATGCTTATTGTAAGATTTGCCAGCGATTGAACCGTACTGGCGCATATTCAGCCTGCCGCCGTTACGCCTCCATGCATTTCTGGCGCTTATCCGTAAGACATTGCCGCACTGTTCCGTTACAGTAGCCCCTTCACATTTTTGATATGCTTCACCACATCACACTCTGGTATTGAGGCAAAGCTACTTTTCGGTCTCTGCTACGGCCGCAAACGGATCGATGCATATAAGCGCTGCTTTGAATCTGCGATAGAGGTTGGGGCTCTAATTAATGCCATTTCAGACCTTAAATTTGGGCAGAAAGTCTGCAAAATCGGACGCCGAAGAGTTTCAGCATCCGAAACTTAAGATGTTCTTATACATTGACATCTATGCGGCAGATTAGGCACTCCGGACTCGAAGGGAGTGAGCCTTTGTACGCCGCATCAATTGGGCCTCTACAGAAGTTAAAATGGGAGGAGAGGTTGAGGAACTAGCGTCTTTTCATTTCACATGTAAAGTGTTGTAGACACCGCATTTCACCAAATCATGTAAATACAGTTTGGCCTCTGCATTGCCTCATTCTTGATAAGGTAACTAGGAAACCACCCCTCCAGCGCTTCTCCAACCTAGCCAAAAGAAACACTTTCATGCTGCTATCTCATAAGAATATGCAGGGATCCTCTGCAATTTTTTTTCTCTGTATTTTTGCTTCGAAGTATTAAAAAAAATATTCAACAAATATTCGAAATAGATTCGATTCGCACTCAAACTTGAATATTTGAATTCACTTCGCACTCAAAACTTTTCTATTCGCGCAGCTCTAAAAAAAATAAATGTAAAGTGGGCAAAAAAAACTTGCCGCCTATGGGGACCGAACCCACAACCTTCTCATAATGCATGTGATAATCTACAGCAGAAAGCCTAAGCCCAGATGGTCTGCAAGCTCAGCAATGAAGACGTGTTTCATCATTCAAGTAAGTTTCAAAATGCTGCGCCTACCTTATGATTCGCATTCACAATTAGTGATTTACTAATCGCACAACTGCCCTCACAGAAACAGCATCATCGTCAACAACCTGCTCTACTACGCAAATGTGTCCGAGTGGCTGCTCTCTTTTAAAATGAATGGCATTACGGAAATACCTTTTAATGTCTGATATTTTCTTGAAACTGCACAATAACTGACATGTGATACATCCTAATAAAATTATGTGCCTGAGGCGGCATCAAGATGACTGCATGAAACGTACGGGAACATTCTGACAGTTCATTGTTAAGGGTGAAGGAGACGACAGCGGTGACAGGAATTTTACTTGTTCTCCTGAGAGGGCACTCGTTACCCAGGATGAGTAGCACACTATAAAAGATACAAATAATCAAGTGGGCCTGAGAAACCAGCTGCAGACTGCTTGTATTGTCAGGGAATCGGAATTGCTCCAAAGCTGACTTCTCCTTCTCCGAGTTCACACACTCTAGAGTGACCAAAAAGTCTTCATGAGTTGTACTATTACTCCAGGGAGATGAACAAGGCATCGGGACAGTTGAAGTACTAATGCTTGATGAACTAGCACGAGCAGCCACTCCATTTGATGACTTCCTCATCATTCCAAACTGCAAGAAAACGTAGCGCAAGAGAAGGGAAGACAAACACACACTTCCTCCCAACTGCTTTTTAATACAAGAGTATTACAGTAAAAGCTCGTTAATTCAGATTTCATGGCACTGGGAAAAATGTCCGAATTAACCGAATTCCGAATTATTAAAAGTAACAAGAAAACAATGAGCAAATGTCTATTACATCAATACACTTTCATTTTCTTGATGAATGCATAAATGATGTACTTATTTTGCATAAGAGCAGCATAAAAGCCACAATTTTAGTCACCTTGCGACTTCTTTCACAATGAGATCACGGCATAAGACCCCCTATGTCCTAATTAGCCCGTAACATGCTCTACACCCCTTCCTAATTACTACCGCCGCTGCCACCACCATGCGCACATGACGATACTTTTTTTCGCCGGTAAACAGAAGAAATTTGTCACAGCCACTGAAGCCTTGGTCGCCAACAACGCGATTGTGGATGGCAACCATCTATTCGAACAACCACAGCCAACGAAGTGTCACACGCGGTGTAAACGCAAATAGGCGTGAAGCGTTCTGGCTTTCCAGTAGTTACCGTGCGGTTAGCAATGATGACGATGGTGGTGCGGACTGTGCCGCCATGTTTTGGTTGTCTACAAACGTCGTTTTCACTCTTTTGTGCCACACATTTGCACACTTCGTGCTGGGCGCACTCCCCGAATTGTCTGAATTAACCTGATTGCGGGCAAATATGACCAAATTAACGAGAGTTTGATTCCATTAAACAATATATGTGCTGGCCGGGACCAGAGAACACGTCCGAATTATCTGAATTTCTGAATGATGTAGTCATTGATGTAGTTGACACGCCCAGACACACCGTGCTCTCACCTTCAATGCATGCAAGGAGACTTAAATGCCTCTCTAACTTTCTCCTTAGGAAAACATTAGCCTAAATAAAAAGATGGTGTGCACAAGCATGTGCAGACATCTCATGCACGAAAAAACCTGATAACACTCAAACAAATGACAAAACAACTGACAATTGATTTTTCACAAAAACTTATGGAATCATATATGATGGAAGTAGGAAATCTCAGTGAGGTGCAGGTCTACAGACAGCTGATCAATCACAACTGCTCTGGATATGAAACTTACTCATCATCGCCTGTCTCGCCAGACGCTGCAGAAGGAACGACATCTGCAGGCTCGCCAGCGTCAGTGTCGGTGCGAAAGAAATCTTGGAGGCCAGCCTTCTTGCCTTTCACCTCCTGGACTCGGCTTTGATATTTGGTCTGCTCGTCGTCCGAGGCCTCACTGCTACTGCTGCTGCCAAAGGGTTCTACAATCGTGTCCAAGGAAACATGATCAACAAATTGGAAATGGAACAAGCAAAACAACTATCACAAGTAAACAACCGGATTGCATAGCTTTTGCGCAAGTTTACAGGGTTCATGCTCATTTACACGACAAAAATTCAAGGGTTTTCAAGGACTTTCAAGGCTATGTTTGTGAATTTTCAAGGACCACATTGTTTGTTAGAAACTCAATTAACACATTTCAGGGGAGGATGGAGGCTTGAAATAACCAGAATTCATCAAAAAAGGGTAACGTCGATGGAGCAGACATCGTAGACATGGCTCCAATTAAATTTTATTTCTAGACAACTTTCAATCATAGTTTCGTGGAGTTGCATGAATAATCACTTTCAGTATTCCTAAATTTCAGTATTCCAGTAATCACTTTTCCTGAATTTTCATATCAATGTCCACTATCGCCTGCTGCTTGGTCATGGCAGTCTTCCAAAAGGTGTTTAACTTGATGGTGCACGTCAGGGTCGCTAGTTGCCTCTGCCTTCTCTGCATATGAGTCTGCTGTAGCTGTTAATGCCTTAACAGCGGCTTCTAGTTTCTTTTTCTTTTAGATGTGAAGCATCTTATGGCGAAGCTTAATCCGGTGGTGGTGGTGGTGTGCCGGCGTGACCACCCTTACTGCGCATGCGCAAACGCTTTCAAAAAAATAAAAATAAAAAACCTCCTCTCCACCTCTAGGCATCCCTCCCCGCGGCAACCACACCCTCACTGCGCATGCGCCTCCCCTCCTCTCTCCCCTCTTGCGCTCCCCCCCTCTCTCCTCTAGGCATCCCTGCCCGCGGCGTCCACACTCCCACTGCGCATGCGCGTCCCCCCTCTCTCTCCTCTCCTACGCTCCCCCCCCTCTCTCGCCTCGCGACGCCGACAGCGTTTGCTAGCGAGTTTCTTGGCTGAAAAAACCGACTGCTCGCACTGCACAACCGTTCACTGGCCACCCTGTATATATGGCAATGGATCTTGACCTCCAAGGTGGTGCCGGTGGGAGATTTCTCCTGTGCGTTGTTGAACAATAAAAATTCGCAGCGTGCGCGTTAACTAAAAGCGGAGTGCGGGTCTCTGTGTCCAGTCGGAGTATTCTGTCTCTCATCGCCCATTAGCAGCGATTGGCATGTTCCAGTAGGAAACACTGCTCCATCACTGCCTGCTTTGCGCCTCCCCAGTTTTCTCTCCTGCGCAACGCTGCGATGAGCGCCAGCGTCAACGCCACCGCCAGTGTAAGCGTTAGCGCCCGCTGCTTCACATCTACACATGGTTCCCTTTAGCGGGAGATGGCGTAATTTTTTTTTTGTAAGCATTTCTACCTCATCCTCAATGCAACATTTCTTTTTCTGTTCCTCATCCTCCGGCTCCTGCCTTTTCAGAGTTAACAAAAATTCACGGTGTTCGTTCCTTGTAGAAGCTACTGATGTTCTAAATTCTTTTGTGATGGGCACATTACATATGCCACCTGTTACATTTATAGCATCACAAATAATGCGCTGTGAAATGTGCGACAATGTATATTAAAAATAAAAAAAAGAAATTCAAGGATTTTCAGGGATTTGCAAAAATTCCAGCACTTTCAAGGCCTTGAAAACGTACTTTTCAAATTCAAGGGTTTTCAAGCGTTTCAAGGACCCGCATGAACCTTGGTTTAGGAAGGACAGCCCAGAGTTATGTACCCACACTACCAGCTAAAAGTAACCCAGTCATTCTTACAAGAGTCAACACAGCAACTTTTTACAGTTACGATACTGCCTGCAGATTTTTGCATTACTGTAGAGTGTTGTCACAATATATGCTATTTCATTTCTATTTGAATTCACAGGAATGCACTATGATCAATGTTATGCACTATGCTTTTCTTTGTTTTTCATCGATAAAACATTATTTGTTAGACATAGACATACCTATGCATTTTAGCAACTGTAGTAGTTTAACAGTGTGCTAGGTAAAATGTAACCGTGTTACATTTAGGAGTTACTTGCTCTTCACTACCGAACAACAATGTAGTAAAAAAAAGAGATGTCTGCAAAATATTACTTCATGTTGTGCTACAAGTGCAAAAAAAAAACACTGGAACAAAAAGAAATTTGTGTTTGAAGGGTAAAAATGGGTGTCCGCAAACAGGGAAATTAGTTGCGAATACAGTGAAATCTCGGTATAACGAACTTCAGGGGACCGCGGAAAAATGTTCGTTATTCTGAAAGGTCGTTATAGTGAAACCCCGAAAATTTACCATAACAATAGCATTTCAGTAACGCAAACGTCCTACCTTTGCAACGGTACGTTCTGGAACTCGTTTCTCACAACAATGCACACGTAAACGTCAGACAAGGCACGTTTATTTGAAATCGTCCGCGATCTTTTTTTGACGGGTGCAGCACAAACTCTGCATCACGAACGATTCTAGACCGTCCGCATTTTTATGCACTGCTTCGGTCGCTGTGCCGCTTTTTTCTATGAATATGCGGAGTTTCCTCAAGTAGTCCAACGCATCTGTGGCCGACACGGACTCGTCGCGATCTTCGGGTGCTACCGTGACATCGTCGTCCATGTCATCGCTGCAATCCTCATCCTGAGTCTCTGTGCCCTGGACGCTCTGCAGGATGTCATCAGTCGTAAGCTCCGCTGATGTCCACGTCGCCTCGTCACACTCGACTAGTCGTCAAATGTGGTTGAGGGATCGACGGCTAGCTGCTCGGCCACCTCGCTCCAGAGCTCGCTGGAACTTCCCTCCGCTGCCGGTTCATCACTTTGTGGTTGGCCATCTGTTATCAGGCCGGCCTTCTTTGAATGGTGGTGGATGTGACGCTCCACCATGCACCTGTGCGCATTTCCGCAGCCTCTCGGACGTTGATGGCTGTCGAGCGCTGTAGGCGCAGGTTTATGAGCAGCCGCTGAACAAGGCGCTTCCGGAAGTGCGACTTCACGCTCATTATTCCTTGGTCCAGTGGCTGAAGTATTGATGTGCAGTTCGGCGGCAGGAACTCAAGACGCACATTAGTAAGCCGAATGTTCACAATGTGCGCCGAGCAGTTGTCAACGATCATTAAAATGTGCCGCCCCTCCTTCCTCATCTTTTCGTCTACCGTCAGCAGCCACTCGGAAAACAGCTCGCGCGTCATCCAGGCACGCTGATTTGCCCGATACTGGCACGGCATCGAAAACCTCCCGATCACAAGAGGCTTCAGCTTTTCAGTGCCATGACACGGGCACTTTCTGTGCTCTCACGTCTGTAAACCAAGTGAGCACTGCTGCGTCAATATTCTGAAAATCGCCGAGCCGCAGTCGCTTCCTTGATGGGGCAAGCTGAGATTCGTGCTGGTGCTTGAAGATCTTCTCTTTATCTTTGAGAATCGTGGCGATCGTCGACCGCGCCACTCCACGTTCTTTAGCCACGACGGCTTGTTTCTTCCCGTCTTCTATTTCACGAAGAATGTCTACTTTCTCACTCAAAGAAAACTGCGTCCGCTTCTTCGCCGTAGGAGCAGTTGTTGAGCTCATGACAACACGAACGCCGGCACGCACTTCCAACACAATAAAATACGCAGAAGAAAAACAAGATGGAGAGGCCTGATACGGGTGACAGCACGCGAACAACTGATAAAGCAAGCAAGAAAAATGCGATGCGTTGTCGTCGCCTCCGCAAAAGCAGGAAAAAAGAAAAGAAATGCCCTCTTCAGCCAACGTGTTGCTTCAGCTACAGTGTACTTCAGCGTTGGCCCTTCTCCCACACCGTTAACACCGTCTCAGGTTTTCCGGGCCCATATTCCCCGGCACTCCGCTTACAAAACCTGATGCGTCGTCGCCTCCGCAACCCTCCGCCCGCGTCTTTCTCCTCCCGCGCCATCTCAGGTTTTGGCGGAAGGAGGGCGTCCGCTCTTTGCGCTGCGTCGTCTGCTACCTTGCAGCTCCGACTGCCACGACCGATGCACCGAAATCTGAGAATCCTGGCATTTCGGGATATAAGTTCGTAGTACTGAGGTGTTGTTAAGATGACACGGGAATTAAATAACGGTCGTTATTCTGAAATGTTCGTTATTCTGAAGTTCGTAGTAGTGAAATATTTTTACATTGAAACTATAGGCAGTCGGCGCGGGATTTCTTAAAAGTTCGTTAATCTGAAATGTTCGTTAATGTGGTGTTCGTTGTAACGAGATTTTACTGTATGGCAAAAACACTGCTGAGAAATGCGAATTCTGGCTTTCAGTGCTTCACATATTTTTTTTTAGATGATTCTTAAAGACCAATGGCATAGCTTTCGTTCACATATCAGTTTTTTTTTTTTTAGTGAAAAGGAAAGTAATAGCAAAAGAGCAGTTAGGCTTAGGCAGCTGTGCACTGTACAATCTGCCCACCACCAATTTGTTCTGTTTTGTTTGCACACCACCTTGACTCTTGGTAATCACTCTTCGGGTATGAAGAGCCAGGGTAGGGGCCAGTTGGTTGTACATAGTATAAACTTTTTTGCGCTACAAGTGAACAAAATCGACGAAGAAAATGGTACGGGATAACACAAGCGCGAACTAACAACTGTTTATTTTCACAGGACTGCAGGCAGATCACTCACCCCGGCAACATGGCCACTCATTGCAACAGGTGTCAATGTCATCCAAAATTTGATTGCACAACGATTGTCTCGCGATGTCATAACTCAAAGGAAAGGGAAATAATCGAAGCCTTCGCGATGCACCGCGCCGGCGTTGACACCTGTGTTAGCGCTCCTTCATTATCACTAACACAAGCTGAAGTGTCATTCCTTCAAGGCAAGGAGGCTAACAGACCTAGAGATACGTGGGTACCGGATCAAGCATAGATCCTCTCTTGACACAGTTCTTACGCATGCGTGTTTTTTGTTGTTTTTGTGTTCCCCTTCTTTGTGTGTATATATTTTGTCATGATCCTGTGAAAATAAACAGTTGTTAGTTCGCGCTTGTGTTGTCCCGTACCATTTTCTTCGTCGATTTTGTTCACTTGTAGCGCAAAAAAAGTTTATACTTCGGGTATGATTAAAGGACACTCTGGACGATAAAAGTCGCTAATTTTGCCAGCATGGCATCAAACCATAAATGTGGTCCCTGCTCTCAGGCTCAAAAGCATTGACCTTTAGTTATGTTGTGGAAACATAGGACTGACAATTGGGTGTGTAGGTATGAATTCATAATTACAAAACTACACCACGAAATAAGATCGAAGCACTGAGAAAACGCAAACACAAGTGCATGTGAATAAAATTTCACTTGACAGCACTTGTGTTCATGAGTTCTCAATGCTTTTGTCTTATTTCATTGCACCCTTTCAAAATAACGCAATTGAAACAAGACCCGTCGGTGACTATAATTCACACAGAAGGTAGAATTTCAATGTAACGAAGGTTTTGGTATGGCGAAGTAAACGACCCGCCACTGTGGTCTAGTGGTTATGGTGCTCGACTGCTGACCAACAGGTTGCGGGATCGAATCCAGGCCGCGGCAACCACATTTTTGTTGGAGGCGAAAATGCTCGAGGCCCGTGTTCTTGGGTTTAGGTGCACGTTAAAAAACCCCAGGTGGTCGAAATTTCCAGAGCCCTCCACTATGCCGTCTCTCATAATCATATCGTGGTTTTGGGACATTAAACCCCAACAATTATTATTATTATACGGCGAAGTAAACTGCTGATTTTACGCAATTTGTTTTCATCTGAAGAGGATGCATAGGTGAGGCAGAAGCTTCATACCGCCTTGCATGTCGTCGTCTTGCAGTTGTTCGGCGAACATCTGAGACAGGCTGAACCCTGAAGACCGGTTTTTCAGGGCATCCTGCAGGTCGGTGGTCACTTCGTAGAACTGCTCGCCAGACACCTGCGGCACAGCTGCAGCACTTTCCTCCTCTGTGCGCATCTTCTTTCTCTTCGACGCCCTGCAACATTCGCGGCAGACAAGTTTCAAGCAATGCCGGCGGAATGACAATGCGCAATAACAATGGCAAATAGCTTTGCAAGATCACCACGACCAATGCATGCTGTCTAGTTTCATGCCAACTGCCACGTATTTGCAAGGTAGCAGCGTCAAATCCTACGCCTACAGGCTAAGCTTTCAGGCATTAAATGTGTGAGATGAGCATTTGACCAGCGGCAGTTAGACTAATAGAAAAATGAATTTTGTTTTTAGTGGTGCAAGAGTTCAAGCCACGTAGTGCTCACAGATTGAAACTCAGCATTGAAACTTTAGTAAAACGAGTGGTAGGTGCAATTGCTCAAGATAATTGCGTCATGTCGCTACAAATCTGGGTGCTAAAGGTCATTATGGCTATGATGTAAGTGTTCGAGTCAAATTTACACCGACATTACATAGCCCTACATTGTCACGTTTCGATCTGCAAACACTGTACATAAATTTAATTACACATTCAGTATAAATACATTCCCACAGTGGGTGATTATTCAAAGAGAAATGTATTTTTCAGGAAAAGACAAGACTTTTTGTCAAGACATTTCATCGTGAAAATGTTTTTTTTTTTTCTGTTTGTTCCTTCAAAGCATTGTACTTCGAATTTTTGTGGCAGAATTCTTCTGCAAGAATGTGGGATTCTGCAGAACTCATTTGAAATACAGTCAAACCTCATTATAACGAAGTTGCATTGTGCACGAAAATAAGTTCGTTATATCCGAAAATTCGTTATAAAGGTATATTCCTAACACTGCATCTGTTGCGAGACTATTTTTCATTTACTTCGTTATAACAAATATTTCGTTATATGCGGGTTCGTTATATCGAGGTTTGAATGTATTTTCCATATGTTTTGGGTTGTTGACTAATTCGCACTCGCACTGCCATTTGCTAGAATCCTAGCCAGCTCAATTGGTAGAGCAACAGCATCGAAAACACGTTCGTCCCCGGGCAGGCCCGTAGCCAGGAATTTTTTTCGGGGGGGGGGGGGGGCACCTGTTGACAACCTTGAAAAACACCTATTTTCATTATTTATTCTCGGTAAAACACCCCCTCCATCCAAATTTCGGGGGGGGGGGGGGTAGCCCCCCCCCCCCCCCCCTTTGGCTACGGGTCTGGTCCCGGGCTCGACCCCTGGACAAGGATGAATTTTTCTTCAAGTAAAAGCTCTTGTTTCTGAGAAATCCATGTGGAATGCCAAATGGCTTTGTGCTACCAATGCGGGGTTGTCAAATATCCCTTTACCAACTCATCCACCACCTTGCGGAATTCCGCATTACTCATCTGCAACGGAGAACTTAGTTCTGTTCAGGTTTGACCATATAAATTCAGTTTTGCTGACAGATGGGGGGTCACAAATGTATATTGTATGCCAAAAGTGACAACTTTTTTTTGGTAAAACCACAGCTATCTGACAAAATTACCACTTAACAGACACTCAATGCAAGAAAGAAACACAAACACACTGCCACTGATGCTTCATACAGAAAGTATTACCAACTAGGCCACGAACAAGGTCTCCTGAAGCAGTGCTACCACAGCTCAAGTTTGCCTGTTTGTGCACTTGCACGAGACTTGAAACTTCTGCACAGTGTGACCTCCATTGGTCTGTTTATGTACATACTACAAGTACTCTATAGCATAAGTCAATTTTGCATGGATGCACCACTGTTTTACACACTTTCAGCACTACAGGGCCTATTTTACATTCACTGGCAGTTACAGTGGGTTAGTTTCACTTGCACAGCTTTGCTATATCTGCACGGCCCTGCACTGGAAACATAGTGGGATGGCTCTCTTGCCACAATCGATTTGGACACATTTTCCGAGAGCAACAGCTGCAAGGCAGCACTGTGAAGGGTGACTTACTTGGACTCTGGCTTGATCTCAAACTTGGCAGCACTCGCTTTAGTTGGGTCAAAGCGTAGCTGCGTCGCATCCCTAGAAACAAAGAAATCGATCCACCATCACTAATATGGTGCAGCATTTGCACAGTTAAAGGCACACTAAAGTAAAACGATGAATCGGTTTAGACTGATAAATTGTACTCTGAGAACTCTAATGACGTTAATTTCACCATCATAGGTTTTCAATAGAGGCGAAAATCAACGTCAACATTTTATTTTTAAATTTCGCATCTATCTCTTTGCGCAAGATGTCGCAGATTTCAAAGTTCATTTTTTTTGCATTTTGGCAGCATTGGCTCAATGAAATTTTCTTAAACTTTACATGTTAAGACTCTGGCCCTCTCGGAGGCCAATACACTTCATTTCTAACGATTAGGAAATATGTAGGCCCTAGCAAAAATTCATGATGTCACGGTGATTGGTGTGGTAATTTCAGGGAGGCGTTGCCACCTGCATTTTCTCTTTTCTGCATTTTTCTCGCTTAGCAAGCATGTTTTCGCGTCAAGCGTGGTGACTTGCGTGGTATTGCGAAAGAGTGGTTCACAAATACGAGAAAAATTGTTTTTCTCTTTATTGTCTCTTTAGGAAGAGCAAGCATTGCTGTCAGCAACCCAAATGTTAGCAATCGAAAGTACCTTTTAAGCTTAGTTTGTTCACAGGCTGCACATGACGTCATGAATGTATGGTGCCTACCACAACTGCTTTGCAAACTGGCTCTGCCAAAAAACATTTCTTCGTACTCACACAGTGAGACCTAGTCAACTGGAACTCCAGGGAAACCAGAAATTCATTATAATAAAACGAAGATTGAAGTAAAAGGAGCCCACTCTGAATACATTGTCCGATGATCCAAGCACTAGAGTCAGTTATATGCTCCGCCTTCAGAACTGCGGCATGCTTGCCATTCATTTGTTCAAGAGTTGTTCCAGGTGGTTTCTTTTGTAACTGTGAGTACTTTTTTTGCTGCCAATTTAATTACTACACATATTGTGGGCATTTATTATACACATCGTCTTAATCTACACATTATCATCATCATAATGCTTTTGGTTATGAATCCTACAAAAAAAAGAAACCAAATTAGAAGCAGCTGTTTCACTAAAGCGACGATTCCATATAAGCGATTTTCGTTCAATGAGATTCTACAGCACGAACATATGAATTAATGTTCCGTAGTGCTGAAGCCTGTTATAGGTGAACTGCAGCACAGCACAGAAGAGAACACTCACTTGAAGATGGCCTTAGGCCGTATCTTAGGTGCCTCTGGCCCCAGGACGTCCTGGAGAATGTCCAAGTTACGTGCACGCTCTTTGTTGGGGTCTAGGGAATCATCATCAGTGGCAGCTTGGTCACCTAAGGAACACGGAATTACAAAGAACATACTACTTTCTCACTCATTTCTTTAACTAGTATTCATATGTACAGCACAATAAAAGCAAATGTGTCACCCTAAAAATAAAAAAGAGCATTTTTAAAGGTGTCTCGTGTTCGTGGATAATGTGCTTGCAGCCTTGTATGGTGTGCTTTTGATTTTATCTATGCAGCATTCAAGAGCCAGCGTCTTAGCGAATCCGGTGTCGTCAGCATCAGTGGCGTTATCCCTGAGCAGAAAATCCCGATGAATGCAAACAATAAAAATTAGAGTTCGAGCCAAAAATGAACCCAGGAATTCTGTGTCGTAGTCAAGCATTCGACCACAGAGCCATGCCAGTGCTTTAAACTGCTGCGAAAAAAGAAAAAAAAAACCTTCCAGAGATAGTCTAAATACCTTGTTGGGCAAGGAGCTACGTTAGCAGCTATGCAAATACTGCATGGCAAAAGTCTACGATCACACCAGGCATCACAACATGCAAATTACATAACGAAAGGGGCTGCTCGCCCATTTCAAAGGCTCAGCCATAATTCATCCCCATAGTTAGCCACAGCATCAACAAAGTGTTCAGCTGTGCAGGTGTGCATATTGCCTTACAGGTGTGTAGCAGGTACTTTGCTACTTCGCAAAATGGTGAATAATGGAGTAGTGGAAACTTAGGAACTACACTCACGCTAGGTGCCCTGAGAAAGTTTACAACGGTGAGTGTCACGCACATAGACATTCCTTCCTTCCCGGCACGGTTGCAATGTTTACCGGGAAACAAAGCATGGCAAACAAATGAGGATGTGATGTGAATGAGCCCTGATAACACTATGTATCACATTCCACTCTAAAAGGTGAAGCTAAAGTGTCCTCCAAGTCTCTATACCACTATGGTGTTCCTGTTGATGTCCCTGTAAGGGGCACAGCTGCGACCGTGCACAAGGCTGTTTGATGTTAGTACTGCCCCTGAGGACTCAGGGAAATGTCTAGATGAGCTCAAAGAACTTTATATTAAATAGCTCCTACTGGTCGTCACGTACTCGTGATGACCGCCAATCTCGCGCTAGTTGCTCTTACTGAAAATATCAGAAACACATTTGATGACGGGAAGTTCCTTGGATCTGTCTTCATTGACTTCAGTCAAGCCTTTGATTCCATCGATCACGTTATTCTTTTGAACAAGCTCTCTTTTTTATGGTATAACTGGCCCGTCACGAGAATTCATTTCTAGTTAGTATTTACTGAACCATACTCAAGTTGTATCTATTTCAGGCGTGCTCTCGGGCTCCAAAACTATCAATATAGGAGTCCCACAAGGATCTATATTAGGTCCTCTTTTATTCCTAATCTACATAAATGACCTGACGGACTGTTTATCACCACACACAGGATCCTTGCTTTACGCAGATGACACCACCATTTTCACTGCACATGACTCCATTCCTGCCCTAACCTCCCAGCTAAACAGTGATCTTCAGAGCGTCATTAGTTGGTGCCATAGAAACAAGCTTGTTATTAACCCATCTAAGACAAAGTTTGTTATTTTCAGTTCTCGTTCGAAAAAGCGGGATAACACACTCCCGGTGTAAGTTAATAACTATGAAATATTTCCATCTGACAAATGCACATTTCTCGGAGTCGAACTTGATTGTTTCCTCAACTTTAATCAACATATTGATGAAATAAAATGGAAGACCGCCTATGGTATTCGTGTTCTGCTCAGAGCCCGCCAATTTTTCGCGCTCCCTACTCTAACTTCCCTCTATTTTGCGTTCCTTCATAGTCATTTCAACTACTGCATTGAATCTTGGGGACTTACATATAAAACTTACTTAAGCCCATTAGCGCATATTCAAAAACAGGCTCTCCGCATAATGACGTTCAGTGATTATCACGCTCATTCAGCTCCGCTATTCTCTTCTCTAAATATCCTTCCTATTTCAAATATGATCGTCTTTAACTTAGCCGTAATTGCCTACCGCATGGTACGTAATCCGAATCTTCTCTATATCGTAGGTAATAAATTTACAACGTCCTCTAGTAATACACGTTTCTCCCTTCAAAACAATATCTTACTGCCCAAGGCGCGCACAAATTACGGACAAAAAACAGTAAGCTTCTCCGCAATAAAGATATGGAACACTCTGCCTTTGGAGGCTAAAACTTCGCCCTCATTAAATGCCTTCAAACATTCAGTTCGCCTTTATTTAAATCATTCTTTGTATCTCTGAATTATGTGTAATTACTGTCGTTATTTTTTTTGTGTCGTTTTTACAATACATTTGAAGTTTGTTTTTTTCACGTTCATTACATTCTTTTTCTTGTGAAACATTTATAAGTGTACACTCCTGATGATTGCATCATTGCACTTTGTTAGGACTTACTTAATTTGCTAATCTATTTTATATGTGTATTTCACTGTCAAATATTCTAATTGTCATTGCTTACCATAATGCCACTCCTATTATTTTTTACGCATCTCACGCTTGTTTTTCGCTATTCTGCTCCTGTTTTTATTTTCTTTATGTATTTTATAACAAGAGGTCCCATTGCAGTGTTTGCACTAAGGGACCTCTTTCTGTATACCTCTCCCTATATGTAACCACCCACCAAAATACGTTCAATAAACTGAAACTGAAACTCGTACATGTTTCACAAAACTGCACACCACATGGAATACTGATCGTATGAGGATTATGTTAGGTGGGACATGCAAAAGAATTAGCTGTAAATACTAATATATTTCAATCAAAAACCTGAAGGATGCTTAAGCTTCACTTTCAGTTTGACTTCGAACCGAAAGAGTGATATTCGAACAAGCTTGATGAAGCCTTGGAATACTATACATGAACAAAACATTTTATAACGCTATAAGCAACTGCTTGCATGCTCCTTCCAAGTCCACTCACCCTTGACACTGCCAGACTCGTCGTCTTCGCTTTCCAGAAAGTTTTCACTCATGCGGAAACGCTCGTCCGTGCCAAACTTAGACTGCAGCTCCAGTACCTGTCCCACCACACAAAAAAGTATATGGAAAGTATGTGTGCCATGCATGGCTAGAGCCCACAAACACGGTAGAACAAGCTCGACTGCACAGGTGCCAAGCATGTTCAACAAAAGCTGTGAGCAATTCCAGGAAGCAGTGTCCTGGTTACAGCTGTAGCACATAGTTATGATGCCAAGAAATGTATGTCATGTATCTGAAGAACATTTAGGTCGTGTACATATACAAATTTGCAGTGGTGCCACAGTTTGACAACGAAACTACGTTTGCTGCGTTCTTCAGTTTAAAGATAGCACAGTACAACGTGTCTTCTCTATGCTAAATTCAACCTTCATCACAGCTGCTGAGATAAATTAGTGGTTAACGCAGTAGTCGTAATACAACATACAAGAGGAACTCGGTTGCTTACAAATACATGACGATGACTACCATACTGCATATCGCATTGTCCACTCTGCTTCCACAATTGCATTTTGCGGCACACCCTTTTCCTTAGGATGGATAACGTCGTACGTTTGCACTACTGCAAATAAAGCGGTGAACTCTTGAAATTTCTTAGCAACAGGAATACCTAGAATAAAATGTCCCAAAATTCCTGGCAACGCCCCTGTTGGGTGCTGACAACATTCATGGACTGTATCGATTGTGTTGTGCAACAGCCGTTGCACGACACAATTAAAAGACACTTCGTCGTTTCCCCAGATTTCCCACAGCGAGTATGTTCGTCATCTTCTTTACTCAATCTAGCATCATAGCCATGTATTCTAAGGCGACCCGACCTTGCTTGAAACATAGAAGCGATTCCTTTTGAATTGTGATGAAGCACTTCCGTCCTGATTAAGTATTTACCCTTTTTGTGTTACTCAGAGTCATTTTCTTTTTTCTATCGCTGCAATCCAATAAATCTTGGATTGGAGAAGCAGCAAGCATAGTCTTCCTCATAGCAGGGATTTTCAGAAAGTTATCTTTCTGTCTTCTCTCTGTAATTGTTTTATTTAGTTGTACAAACCAAATATTAATAATACAACTAACAGATGGAAAAGGCTCCCGGAGGTTACCAGGACATTGCTTTCTTGGGTACAACTTGGCCTAAACTAGGCTGTGACTGGTGATTTCAGGTAACATCACATTTACCGACTCAATCTGGCTAGAATTAATGAAGGCTCGGGGACATTATAAGACCTGAGCAATGCAACACACTCTTTTACTGGCAAGGTTTGCACAACTTCAAGTAAATGTCATGCAGGCGCTATAAGCAGCTAAAATTTCAACGCAAAAGTGCTTCTTGGCTAGGGAAGTGTGCGCCCAGCTGGGGTACGCAAAGGCAGTGCATGGAAAGCACGAGACTTCTCCGACTGGAGCTGACACTTACTGCAACAAATGCCGCAGCAAAAAATGCCACAGCAGCAATGCGCAGCTGCTGCAATGGATGATAGGGGAACTCCCGTAGCAGAAGGGGATGTCCCAATTAAAAAGGGGAGAAAGAAAACAATAGGAATAGCCGGCGCAAGCGCAGCTACATCTGCAATACGTGGCCATCAACAGAGCATCTACAAAGGGAATGTGTCCTTGTCCGTCGGATCAGCTGGCCTTCAACACCACTAAGCCACAATGCTCTACAGCATATCACTGTAACAACAACCGAGCCAAAAGAAAAGCCTTCGCGTCCTCATAAGAATATGCGCAGGGATCCTCTCAACTTTTTTTTTGTAAACCCAACTGTTAGTAGACAGCTCTCTGTCGGCATCTAGAGTTCACAGTCAACATCGGCTACAGTACACACCCCCCTGTTTACGAATTTCATACTGCATGCTTCCATCTTCCCCTTCCTGCCTTTATCTTGGACACCACATCGAGTTATCCAACCGAGTCAACAAAACAAAACTAAGCACTAATCCCTGCACGAGAGAGGTGGTATTACTCGGGCTGCAGGGAAATATCCAAGTCAGTCTAAGCAGCTTGTAACTAAATATATGTATACATGGTGTTCATCGGTCACCTGGAGTTGTCAGCTACTACATGGCACCTAATAACATGTTGGTGAAGAACACATGTTGTTCTGTGCACCAAACATTAACCCTTTGCTGCCTGAAACCCTTTCCCATTTTCTGTCCTTTCTGGTCCGAAACTAAAACAATCAAAGCTCGAGTAAAAGAAGTTTACTTACCCTCTTACAGATGGTGCACAATGTAACAAGAAAACGCGCGTGTGAATCAACCGCGAAAGAGCTTGTCCAGCAGTACCCAACCACAAACCGCTGTGGGATGTGTTGCGTTGTCAAGTTGGGGGGCCGACAACTGACCGCAAAGGGTTAACACAGAAAATAAACAAGGTAAGTGCACCACAAAATACTTGTGCTCTTTGTTCTTGGGCTTCGCATTTATCATTTTTGCTGTACCTCTTCGATACCACAAATCCCAACCAGCACATCCGAATGTCTACTACACTGCTATGCCACTGACCTTGTGACCTTTGTGGCCCTCGAACTGTGGCCTTAGCCTGAAGTCGTAGTCCTCTTCCTCCTCTGCCTCATCATCATCCCCAAAAAGAGTCAGCTTATGCTCTGTCTCTGCTGGGGCCTTGACAGAGGGTGCCGCAAAAGATTCTTCTTCGTCATCATCGCTGAAGACGATGCGCCGTTTGCGGTCCGAGTGGTCCTGGAAACCAGAAGAGAATTAGGCATAGCCCCACAATGCACATAAGGGTGAATAAAGTGCAGAAGTGCAGAATAAAGTAGTGCTACTAAGCCATTGACTTCAGTTTTGCTAGTAGAATGAACTACCGCATTTGCTCAAAAACAGACCAAACACAAATATAGGTCAACCCCTATGTACACAAATATAGGTCAACCCCTATGTATTGTGCTCCACGGAACACGCTACGCACTACAAAGAACACCTGAGAGTCAACCCCGCTACGCATGCCACACTGCAGCTTTCACTAAGTGATAGTAGCACCGGAGCACATGGCCTAGCGAGTAGAAGCAGCATGCCAGAGGCACAGAAGCCCATTATTGCAGGGTCACACGTATATTTACAACAGCCCATAGGAGATTATGGCGGGACTGTCACACACTTCCGTGAGGCCCCGCCAATCTAGCAACAGCGTTGTGGCAGACTCGCAGGCTTCCACCTTGCGTTTTTAGGCCTGCGACGCCTGAAAGTGGCGCATTTTGAATTTTTGATGACCGGTCGACCCGTGCGAGGTGGCACGCGTAGTGATGTTCGGGTTGACTGACAAACTCATTGAGCAGACACGGACATTTAGTACAGAGAACAAATAAGTAGGGGTGTGCGAATATCAAATTTTTCTAATAGAAATTGAATACAAATATGTAGCTTCAAATATGAATCGAATATCGAATAATCAAGAAATGCGATTTTTTTCAACAGTTATATTTTACTTTACCATATATTTATGTTGAAAACAGTACACTTCTTAGCTATTCTAGTCCTTTATTGCACAAAAAAAATGCCCCCCACCTCCCCGAAGGGAAATCGTGAGGAAATGCGAATGCATTTCGCGCGCGCTTCGCTCCATTTATATATGGTGGTTGTGGTTCGAAGAAAGAAAAGGCGCCTAATTTCTGCAGCCCGGTCGAGAGCACGGCGCAGCGCCTGCGGTAGCTCCGCTGAGCTCCCGCGATGCGAGCGCCCTCACGCGCCAGAGCGCGCTCTTCCTCTCCACTTTGCTAGGGGCGAGGATAAGCGCGCGCGCCCGCAGCTTTTGCTATGGGAGAGAGAGTGAGAGCGGAGAGATAACACCTGCCGGCGCGCGGACACCTCCTCAACCTATCCTCCTCCCCGCGGACAACGCCGGCCAACGCCGGACAACGCTGCCTGACATAGCCCGACTAAGAAATGCATTCGCATTTAAAAAATATTACCATCTGTACTTGCCAGGAAGCATATGAGTGTGCTAAATATATATCGTTGCACTCTAAGAAAAGATCGAGTAAAAAGGGCGTCTTTTTGCCCCACAACAATAATAGTCATCTATCTTGCATTCCTTTCCTTACATTATCGGCACGCGCCCGGTACTGCGGCTGTAACACCCGGCACGCGCCCGGTGTTACAGCCACATCAATTCGTCGCGTGGGATGCACAGGACCCTTCGCGTTGGCCGCCTACGCGAGACTCGCGACAATGATGACTGTGCTCTTCACTGGTTCAATGTCAACTGCCAAAGCAGCCAAATTCTTTTTTGCGGTATACCCATCCCCTCCAGAGATGCATTCGACCAGCACGTGACTTTTGCTTCAGGTGTGTGAAAGCACCGGAGGCGCCGTTCCCTCGGTTGTGAAGATCTCCCTTCTGACACCACGCCCCCCTTTGTTCGACAAAGGGGGGCCCGCGAGCAAGCATTGCAGACATTCGTGACAGCCTCCTTCATTAGAAAGGTGGCTGTGGCTTGATGGCTGTCGCACCTTGCGGCTAAATCCGGGTGCTGCGGCGCAGTACGGCACAGTACGAGTTTGGCGCAACAGGGGCGGTTCAGCTCGGTATGGTAAATGTAAACAAGTTTGGCACACAATTGCGCAGTTGGCGCAGCTGTTCCACCCCTGCATTTCCTCTGTTTAACCCATCGACAAGAGATCATGACTGAGTATGACTCAGTGCAGCTATGGTGGCTGAGACGCAACTGTAGTGGGCAGCATTCACAGTGACCTCCACATGTTTGTACTATTAAAGCTCTTGATGCCATTCTTCTTTTATTTTTACGGTGTATTAATTTCCTGCAAGTGTGCATACGTAAGGTACCAGTGTAGCAGGCACTGCTTCAAGAACGGCAGTCGTGACAGTGAAACTCCAATAGCTCGGTACTTTTGTTAGTATTGATGGTGAATATAGGTCACGAATATAGGTTGTTGGTTAATTATGGGCGACATCTGCGAAAAAGAAAAGACCACATAAATGTATACGAATAAATACGGTATGCTACTGAGAGCGCTAGCAAGCATGCATTTGAGAGACGTGATATGTACCACAACAACAGCAGGAGGGGGCAGCTTCAAAGGCGCACAACAATGCAAGTACTGTAGAAAGTTTATCCTGTTTCATTGGTGACAAGCCAGGCAAGATGTGGAACAATAGCCGACAAAGGTAGGCTTTACTACACCCTCCACCTAAAAAAACAAAAGCAAGAATTGCAGCATGTGGTTAATTTTATCATAGCTATGTCACTTTCTGTGTATTCAAATTCAGTCCTTTTGGTACGACATACCACAAGTAAAGCACAATAAATACATGCACAGAGAGAGGAGAGAACACATATACTTTTTTTTCTATGTCGGCATGTTTTCCATATATGTAGTATGTATATGCTTACAATATGCAGATACAACCAGTAGAAGTATCTTGTCATTATGCCATCAGGACGTGAGCATAACTGTTCATGGAGACAATCTCCCACTCTTCCTTTACTACTGCCAGCCAAGCAGCCTTTCTCGCCTGCGTTCTCTTACGTACCAAAGCCGAAGGACCATTTCACATTGACATGATGGGCACTGCCGGCCTTCTTTCTTTCCTTGCATTTTTTTATCCGCTTGCTGAATTTCCAGTGGCAACATCGCACACCATGGTTGGTTATGTTGCAAGCAGGGGGGCCACTTTCCAGTCAAGAAAACGCAAAATGAAACTTGCGCAGTCACTCACCACAGATGTCAGTGCCGACCGGAGCAGTCGCCGCTGCATGTCGCTCTCGGCGAAGCGCTGCTTGACCGATGCCAGCCGCTTGGCATTGGCTGCCTGTCGCTTGGCTTCTTGCTCCTGCTCGGGGTCTCTGCTGGGGACCACCTCGAAGTCGTCATCGTCCCCACCGCTGTAGCCTTTGTCAATGCCGGCACCCAGGCGGTAACCCCAGGCATGACGCAAGAGGGCCACATCTGCTTTACACTGTGGCACGGGCTTGTCGCTGCTGGGTTGCTCCTCGTTGTCATCAAAGAGAAAGGCTTTCTCGTTGTCAAACTCGCCTTTGGGCATCTGTAAATCAGCATCAAGCACAGTGAGTGCATTTGGCTAAAGTTGATTAGTTCAGGCAGAAACAAGGCAGTTATATGACATGTCAATGGCTGCCACCGATGATGGTACAATTGGTGATCAAAAACAACTTCATTAACAATGACAAAATCAGATCACACGATCTGTTCGTACACGAGCGTGTCTTTACACTTTGAGCGCACGTCGTCATGTCATCTTCTCTTGCTAACGAAACCCAGCGTAAAGAATCAGTAGACTTTTTGCCCTAAACTACAGAAGACGCGATCATGCATTCATCCAGGTATCGGCAAAGCGGCATGTATATCTCTTAGTATCACTTACACGTCGCTAGTGGATTGAGTAGTGTCTGTCTGACTGGCTTTATTTTTTTACTCTCCTTTGTTCTTTTCCCAAACACATAAAGCTGTATAATCTGTTTGTTCTAACTTAATTAAGATTTTCAGCTGAGACGTAGGCAAGAGCCATGTTGCACTCTGCTCTACCTATTTTTATGCAAAAAGAATGCCAGCTACCAGTGCATGTACTGCATGAACTAGCAACAGGCAACTGTTTTATATTGCAAAGAGACTGTTAGGTGTCCTTCGTGCACTTAAAATGACACCATTATAGTCGGGCAACGATCTCAATGAATACCAGCCAATGAACTACGCATAAACCCCAACATTTTCATGCAGCCTCCAGTGCTACAAAGAACTCGGAAAAGGTAAATTTGCCACTGCGGTACAAAAAGCACGCAGGATCAAAAAGAAGAAAAAGTCCAAGTGAGATTACTTTAAATTCGAATGTTCTGAAGCCCGACCACCTCCTCCTTCAGGAGGAAGATGGTGAAAAGGCACGATATTGCCTTTTTATGTGCTTCTGGCACTTTCACAAGTGTGCGGACAGGCTCACTGACACTTTTCATAGATCTTGGAAGTAAATGCTGGGACATGTTCCTGTGGTACAATTGATGTTAGACGGCACTTCCTCCATAAGTCCACAAAAAGTGTCAGCAAGCTGGTTAAAGTGTCAAAAGTGCATATCCCCTTCAGGCGCTAATTATGATGCACTGTTTACTGATGTGTAAAATTCACATACCATAATTTCAAGTCACTATGTATCACATTCCAAGAAAGAAAACGAAGTAATGTGCCGTTTTGTGCGAGTTTCTGTAATTAGTTGTAATTAGCATGAAATTAAATATTTCATTATTCTGCAGTCAGTCATGTTCCATTTTGACATAGGAAGAATGAAATCATAGGCTCCAAATGTGTGTGCAATTAGTTTTCGCTTGCATTCACTTCGAGAAGAGAAAAGTAATATTTTCGGCACGCGGCACATCGAACGACCAGTCAAACATCGTAGTGCCTTTGACAAAGTGGTCGGCTACAGTCATACGCAGCACACTGAGTTCAAGTCAAGATATATTCACTATGCAGAAGGTTAAGTTCATCCAATGAGCAACGTATGCTGCTCTCCTTTGGCCACAAGTCGACACAACTGGCATAAAAAAGCTGCGTACACAAACGTAGCCACCGCTGCTGAAGGGGATATATAAGCAGTGTGCCATCTCATTATGTCTTGCCTTGAAGGAGCCAGTTGGGCTCCGATTTGTCAGGATTTAAAATAAATTTTGGTAGGAGTTTTCCTTCCTTTAATTTGGTTGTTCTAAACCAGGCAGACATCTGTCACATGTTTACCTTTTCACCCATCGCTCACATCAGCACTAGGCACTCCCTAGCCAAAAAAAGAAAAATCATTAGCTGCAAATTAGACGTGGCACTTTTTGCACACAGTAAAGAGACACTAATGACAAATAAGTTGACATGGACTGATAAAATACCATTACAGAAACCTCGCAACCCTTATTCGATGCCAAGAAAATGAAAAGCTGTAGAGAAAAATCATGTTTTTAGGGTCCACATGCCCTTAGTGCTATTCGAAATGTCCACCCCTGAGTGAGGAGTTGAGTTGCTGCATACGTCACTGCAGGCCTTTACTGCCTTCCAGCCGGACTAAAGCTTCTGGCGTAAAACACATCGCATTTGTGTAAATGACATTACATAGACGCGCTATTTGCTTTTGCTTACAGTTACAAATAAGTTTCGCAAGTGAGAAAAGCCAGTGCAGTGCGACGTGATAACAAAGTCAATTAAATTTAAGGCGGGCTTGTTGGTATGGCATATTTCAATAACAATGGTAGCGCAAAGAAACGGGACACAAGATAGTAACACGGAGACACACACACAGAGCTACACTTCCAACAAATGGTTTATTATCTGGCACCAAGTAGCTCCACTCTACTTTTTTTTTTTTTTTTTGCACACGTCTACAACTAACATGTGTGAGAGCACAAACAATTCTTCATCAGCTTTTTTCTTTCTTTGTTTGAGCAGCTAATCATGCATGAGAACCATATCAAACAAGGAAAAACGAAATTCATTAATAGCACCCTTCAGCTCACGCGCAGGTATTATAACTTTTCTTGAGAGCGCAATCGATGGACTGCTGACACATGCACTACCAACCCTATCTATCCATTCAGCTTCTACAATTACGCATGTTACTTCACACCCACTCCTACCTAAGATGGCAGTATCTTGAAAGCATGTATTAGATTTGTATTTCTTGGAATGCAGAGACAGGAATTCATCTGGCGGTGTCTTGTTCACTTTGTTGCTATGCTCACGCAGCCTGTCGTTTATACAACTGCCCATCGGCCTTATGTAACTCTTTCCACAAGTTAACAGACCCCAGTATACAACGCCCGTACAGCAATCCACATATCTGTTCGTGTGCTGTTTTGCACATTTAGGCTTCGAAGACACATGTGTCTCCATCTTACTATCTTCTGTCCTGTTTCTTTGCGCTACCATTGTTATTCAAATGTGATAACAAAAAACATGGCTGATCCCTCTGTCAAAGGAATCCGAATAACACTAAAGTGAAACTTGTCTTCACAGGGGTAGTTGAGCGTTTATTGTGCATTGTTTCGCCACAAGGGCGAAGGAATGAATGCTACAGCAACAAATTGTAATATCACGCAAAGAATGGACGAAGAACGCACGAAATGAGCATATGCACGACGAGGGCAGACTAACAACTGTCACAGCTTGACACCTAAAGCGCGCTGCTGAAACATAAAGAAAGATGCACGAAACAAACGCACAAGTATGCACAGGACGAGCGCGAACAACAGTCACAATTGTTACTTCGCGCGTGAGCAGCGCGCTCCTTTCGTAAACGCGGCAGCTGCGGTGAGCGAAGTGACCTTCGTTCACTCTTTAGCCACTGTAACTTCAAAGCAAAGTTGCGGTGGAAGCACAAGCCGCACAAAGTGCCCCGATGTTCCCAATCACTGGATAAGCGTGTGCGCAAGAGCGACCACGCCCAGTGGAGGCGCGCGCGCATCGCAACAAGGGGGGGCGACGACCTTTAGAACACGCCCTCCACGCCACCTTCGCGCTACCTCGCTAGTGATGACGAAAATGCGCTGAAGTCGACGAGCTCTGAGGACCACCAACGATATATGGTGTAGATAAACAGCTTGCCGTTAACAGGCTGAGGTACGTATGCTCCTGTGGCCTAGTGGTTTCGCGCCGCGCGCTGCGGAGCGAGAGGTCGTTGGTTTGACGCCTGGCGACGAAACTTTTTCTTCTAGTTTTTTTCTTTGCAATCAGTTAGTTTATATTTTACAACGTCATATCCGTGACGGAAATACGTCAGTGGAGCCGTGGTGAACCCCAGCATAGAACACTTTCGTGTTAAAACTACTGAAACATGAGTGTGTAAGAAACCTAAAGCCAGGCAATAAAGAAAGTTTTTTGTCATTCGCGCCGTTGTAAAGGGTAACGCCAAAAAGTCCTTTTTCGAAAAATCAAGTAGAAATGCACAAGTAGCATTTCATATGCCTTACAATGCACTGGAATTGCATTTTTTTTACTACTTGTGCACTTTCATGACAGAATTATTTTACTACTTGTGCACTTTCCAAACACACAAGCACATCTTAATGAAGATAAAGAAAACCTACAAACACGTGCTGAAAGTTTTAATGCCTTTTTTTTCATCAGTATTTACCCATGATGATAGACAAGTACCGACTTTTAATGAAGCTTCTGACACCCCTGTCATAGAAGAAATAGCGATTAGTGAACAAGGAGTATTGAACCTGCTCCTTAAAATTGACAAAAAGAAAAGTGCAGGGCCTGACGGAATACCAAATGAATTTCTATATAGGTACACAGTTTGGGTGTCGAAGTATTTGACAGTTATTTTCCAGTCTTCAATAAGAAATGGTTGCTTTCCCACTGCTTGGAAGGTCGCTAAAATCATACCTATACACAAAAGTGGTAGTACAAACGACTGCAAAAACTTCCGTCCCATCTCCCTCACAAGTACTTGTTCCAAGCTTCTCGAGCATATTGTCTCCAAGCATCTTTCGGCTTATCTAGATGTTCACAACATAATATACCCACAGCAACATGGATTTCGAAAAGGCCTATCTACTATTACGCAGCTTGTTGAATTTGTCCATGATCTCTCCTCTGAAATAAACTTGCAAGGTCAGGTTGACATAATATTTTTAGATTTTACAAAAGCCTTCCGATAAGGTGTCCCATGCTAAACTGTTGTTAAAAATATGCGCTATCTTTAGAAATCCAAACCTAACGCGGTGGTTTTCCTCTTATTTCTCCAATCGTAAGCAGTACGTTCAAGTCGGTACAAAAAAATCTTCCCTTGTTAACGTTATTTCTGGAGTTCCCCTAAGTACCGTCTTGGGCCCATTACTGTTTTTGATTTTTATCAATGATTTACCTAAAGATATTACGGTCCCCATAAAGTTTTTTGCAGATGATTGTGTAATGTATAAAACAGTCAAATCCTCTTCTGATCAATCAGAATTAAATCTAAACCTCCAAAAAATACATAACTGGTGCATTACTTGGCAGATAAATCTAAACAGCGCAAAATCAGTAACGATGAGCATAACCAGGAAAAAACGCATTCTAAATACGACGTACGCTCTAAACGATCATGAGCTTGGCAGAGTTGAACAATAGAAATATCTGGGTTTATTGATAACTTTTGACCTGCGATGGAATTTGCATATACACTCCGTTTGTGCTAAAGCCAACAAAGCATTGTGGAGACTTCGGAGAAATCTGTACCATGCAAGCCCAGAAATCAAATGCTTGGCTTACAAGGCCCTCGTACGGCCAATTATTGAGTACGCAAAGGTAGTGTGGGATCCGTATGCAAAAAGTAATTCCACTAAGCTAGATAGACTACAAAGATTGGCGTCACGTTTCATATTTAATAAATATCAGCGTTTCCACTCCCCAACTCAGCTTTGCAAGCTGGCCGACCTTCAACCACTAGAACAAAGGACACAGTATGACAGGCTTAAATTACTCTTTTTAATAATTAAAGAACAAGTTAAAATAGATAAATCAAGGTATATGTGTATAAAAACTGGGGAAACATCAAGACACTGGCATAACATGTACATTCCTCCTCCCAGATCACACAACGATTGTTTCAAGTTCAGTTTCTTTCCACGGGCGATCAGCGAGTGGAATAGGCTGCCAAATTCTGCTGTATTATCTGAATGTGTACCTTCTTTCTTAAAAAACTGAAATGACGTTGTGTTTAAAGATGTATAGTTCATTTTGTGCTTATTTTCTGTGCTACAGAGTGAAGTGCTTTGGCTATTCTTTGTCATTCATTTTAATGTATTATAGTTGTTTCTGTAGGGAGTACTTATTTTATGTGTATGTATGTTTTTTTTCCACCCCTGTTATAGCCCAAATTGGGCTGACAGTATAATAAAATGAAATGAAAATGAAAAAATACTGTAGAAGGGTTATGTCATAGGGCTAGAACTAAAATATCCTTGCGAAGTCGAAAGTCATGTCCTATACCTTAATTTTCCGATTGCTAAAGTACTATTGTCGACAGTATTAACGTTTTAGGCGCTCTCAAACATTATTCTTCCACTGTAGCATTGATTGTTACTGGTTTTTAGTGTACCAACACATTTAAGGGATCCTACTGAGCTGCTCTAAGCATATGCAGACGGTACAGGTTGTATCAGAGACATGAGAGGCAATAGAGACGCTATATATACTGAGTATTCCAATGAAACACACCTTTTGTCCCATGGCGGGTGTTCGTGATGCCCTGCTCTGTTGCAACAAGCCCCCATCAGACTCGTCGTAGGTTTCTTTTGCAAAGCGTGCTGAAGTTCTGTCCGACCAGTCGGACTTTTCTGGCTTGAAACGAGCAGATTTGTCCGTCCAAACCGGCTTCTTAATCCTGATCTCAGCGGGTCTTCTGAGAGGAGCTGGCTCCGCCTATGGCACAGGGCTGCAGTCAAGGAGCCTCAAGAAACCGAATGGAGATGAGATTTTTCTGCCACATTTCATTACTGTAACAGACAGTTCTTTCACCACATTATAGACACCTCGTAGAGCGAGTTGTGAAATAGATCACGAGCCAACTACATTTGCCTATTCAGACACAGCACACAAAACAAATTAACACACGAACCTCAAGCAATACAGTAAATGTTACAATGAAAACTGTTTGACAGAAGACAATGACTGCAGCATGACAAAGATAGCAACACTGCAGCACTGCCACATCAGTGATTGTGATGACATGACAACTCTGACGATTACTGTGGCATAATAACGACGAACTGACATCGCAGGCAGTGAACAGGTAAGATTCTCAAACTTGCGTAAAAGTCCCAAAATGTACAGAAGCTGATGTGTTGCCTTTCAATCTTGAATTCAACAGAATGACACCGATTTGGGAGTCTTCAATGCACTGGAACACAATGGCAGTTAATTGAGCTAAGTAACAAAATTTATACCTTTATAAGGTTCATATTACTCTGGATGACTAAATTTTAATTATGCCGAACCTTGTTGAGCAATTTAAACATCCAAAGCAACACATACATACTCTATAGTCAGTCGCAACCTAAGAAAAAATAGAAACTTCGTCCAAAGCCATAACTATCCAAGCCTAAACGAATTTCAGACGATGCTCCATAAATGGAAGTTTCATTCTAATAATAATAATTTTTGGGGTTTAACGTCCCAAAACCAGAATATGATTATGAGAGACGGTGTAGTGGAGGGCTCCGGAAATTTCAACCACTTGGGGTTCGTTAATGAGCGCCTAAATCTAAGCACACAGGCCTCAAGCATTTCCGCCTTCCGTCGAAAATGCGGCAGCCACAGCCGGGCTTCGATCCCGCCACCTGCCGGTCAGCAGTCGAGCACCGTAACCACTAGACCACCGCGGCAAGTAAGTTTCATTGTTCAAGTAATTCGTACATAAAGTCAAGAACAACAATGAAGACACAAGCACGATGTGTACACAGTTTGTCAGAATCCCACACTTGACATTCAAAAAAAAGGCAGAAGTAAGGGGAAGATGGAAGTTGCAGCTTTGAAGAAGACAAGTCCACTTGTCGAAACGTCGGCTCCAGCACATACCCCCTGTTTACAAATTTTTCAACACTTCACATTATAACTAGAGCTGTGCGAATAGCAAAATTTCGGGTGCGAAGTGAATTCAAATATTGAAGTGTGAGTGCGAATCGAATATTTTTCGAATATTTCTCGAATACTTCGAAGCGAAATTGCAGAAAAAAAAAGCTGGAGAGGATTCGAAAGCATATTCTTTAAGATAGCAACATGACAGTGTTTCTTTTCGTTAGGTTGATGAAGCACTGGCGGGGTGGTGTCTTATAGTTGTCTCATCAAGAATGAGGCAATGCAGAGACCGAATGGCATTTAAGTACATAATTTGGTGCAACCAAAGTGTTGCCCACAACACCTTACACGTGAAAGGCAAAGGTGCTATTTCCTCAGCCTCTCCTCCTCTTTCTATGTGGCAGACAAGGGTGTGCTCCCTTCAAGTCCGGAGTTCCAAATCTGCCTCGTAGACGTCAATATATAAGAACATCTGAAATTTTCAATGCTAGAAATCTCCGGCGTGCAATTTTTCGGACTCCCTGCCCAAATTTCAGGTCCAAAACAGCATTAATTGAGCCTCCACCTCTGCCACATCTATCATCTCCATGTTGGAACCAGCGTTTTCTCGAGTCAACACATTTGAGACCGCAGCAAAGCCTGAAAGGTAGCTTTGCCGCAATACGAGAGCGTGATGAGGTGAAGCATATTGAAAATCTGATGAGGTCACTTTCAATCGGACGTTGACTGTATTTGTCTTTGGGAAGTTCGAATAGTTCGAATAGTAAAAATTCCAGTGCGGAGCGAATTGAATAGCAAACACTATTCGAAAAATATTCGAAATTTTGAATATTCACACAGCCCTAATTATAACATAACACTGCTCTTCTATAAACATACACATTTTAAAGGCAGCACAAGCAGGAACAGGTCTATCCACATACTCATAATCGTCGCATATACGCAGACAAGTGTGGGAGGACATCTAGAACGAAACACATGGAAACTCCAGCTGTCTGTTCCTTAGTGTAAAGGAACGCATGCACCATTGCCGCAGAAAAGCTGTGTTCTTTTAGCAGGTGTTCCAGGTAACTCCAAATAATAAATCATGTTGGCTTATTTGACCTTCAACAAGTACTTTTATGGGTTTAAGACAGCATATTACTATACAGATACCCTTTGTGTCGGTGGCTTCAGACAGATAATGTGAACACACTCACAAATCTTGTCGCAGATTCCGTCATCAGCACACAGCCAAAACTAACGTCTCATGCAGTAAAGACAAACTTTTATTTTCTGATACGCCTAGTATCTACATTAGCAGTGGCAAAGCACTTGCACTTTGAACAAAAGCTGGCTTGTATGACTTTCTTGCAGAAACTAAGGACAGGCACCTCCTTCTAAGAAGCAACACGAACGAATGTTAATTGATGGGTAAGTATACATACCAGGTGAAAAAATGAATAAACCAGTGATGTTGCAAGTGTGATCGAAATTAAGATAGTATTTCCCGTGATAAGCACCGCATTGAGAAATCATTTGACAGTCAAGGCAAGGATACAGAATCAGAGGGGGGTGTTTCCAGAGTCCTGAGCAGAACGAGCCTTGGCTTCACGCTGAATCCTGTAGACAAAACATTTCCATTCTTTGACCTGGCTAACGTAAGACCTACTCACAGACTTGTTTAGGAAGCAAGCACATACACCAGCTGTTCTGGGCGAAGTCTGACGCAGCCAGCAGTAATTTATTCCAAAAACATGCTCGCACAGCAGTCGCTAGTTTAAGCCTGGTCAAATAGTTTACATAAACTGACATTTAGCATTCAATTCTCCGCCTTCCTGATTGCCTTGATTTGTGCCATGCATCAAGAAAATGCAGCCGTGAACTTTTAAGCAGCTTCAGTCATCAAACATCCCACAAAGGCAAACCTAATGCGCAAGTCATTGAACATCTCTGTTGTGCTCTTTCTGTGAACAAATAAGGTATCACAAAACGATCCCTCATCCCAAGCCGCCACTGCCGGGAATCGAGCCTGCAACATCGTACTCAACAGCAAAGCCATCTATCGTACTGCAAGTAGTACAGTGCAGTGCAGCATTTTCAACATTTTATAAGCCCTGTGACCAGCGGGCTCTTGTATCATTTATTTGGCATTTATCTTATCATAGCTTCCCATCAGCCACATCTGTTGGTGGCTGAAAATCTGGTGGTAAGTTACACTGAAATGACTCGACTCTGCTGCTAAAACGCAGTACTCAATCACACAGTACTCAGTCACTAAACTCCACCTCAGCTTGCATGCTGATACTACATTATGCGTACACCATAGCTTTTCTGCAACATATGAGCCCCTACCTTTGAATGTAGCTTTCCTTGGCTACTTGCACGACAACGGTGCTGTTTTTCCATTTGGCGTTGTTGTAAGTTTTAATGCCTGCAGAAAAAAAAAATAATAACAGTGATGGAAGTGCTGCTCCAATATCTCCAAACAAGAAATGTCGCCACATGCAGCGCCAAACAGTGATTTCTGTTGGTAACTGCTCTGAACCTGCTCCAAAATGGCGCTGAGAAGATGTATATGAGGAACTTTAACCGTTTGATGAACTCACAAGCCCTAAGGAAACCAAAACTATCTGTATATTATCATCCTAATTTGCAGCTTCTTGGACTGTGATATTATTTAGGCAACAAGAACTGGCATATCAAGCATCTACCTCATTTAGCTGTTTTCTTTTTCCACATGACGCCCAGATTACTTTGATCAAATGTGCAAATGACCGAAATTGCTTTGAGCTCATACCAATTGCCAAATGCTGTTTTGGCAACAGTTATATGCGACTGCGCCTACAGATCTACCGGTTTGATCGCGTTTCTGCCACAAGTACTGGAATTTCTCGGCACATTTGACAGCCAACCATCTTCTTAATTGTTCGTTTCTTTCAATTTTTTGGTTGTCGTCTGTGAAATACATTTCATAATAAACATTAACATTTATGAGACACTTTGACGATGCTTTGAACTACAGGGGGTTTTATGACATGTTTTGCCATCTGCTCCTAAAACACGAATAGCTTCCCTAAAGCTGTGCTTTTCCTGCTCTGAAATCTGATCTAAAACGTAAAAGGTTACTTCCATCACTGTAATAATATCGAGGCGGTAACACAGAAGAAACGAGACGGTAACACGGACGGAATGGGACGGTAACAGGCATGAAAGAGCATATCTCACAGTTCACGAGGCTCTCTTGATCAATGTTCAAGTCGAGGTAAGCGAAAGTCTTGAAAGGCTTTCCCGACTCGTCCGTCTTGGTGTGCAGCTCGACATTTTCGACTTCGCCGAACCTCGCGAATTTCTCCCTAAGATCACTGTCAGTCACTTTGGAACCGAGGTTCCCTACGAAGAGACGTTTCTTCATCACGGTTTTTACGCCTGGGGCGTTGTCTCAGTGTCGCACGTCGCTTTCCAACAGGAATTCCTACACTTCTTCACGCGTCAGGTCACAACACAACAGCTGTGGAAACTAGAAACTGCCATACACCACCACAGAAAGCGACTACACGTGGAAAACGATGCGGGGCGCCATGTTTACATTGATGACGTCTTGTGCGTTGCTAGGCGACAGTTTTAGCTGTACAACCAATACAACAGTATATTCTAAAGCTTATAAAATGTGTTTAAAGCAATTGTTTGTTCTTTTCATATTAAATTACGCTATTTAATCACGTAATTTGTCTCTGATGTTTCAAGGCGGGAATTTTGAAAAGATGAAACGCTCGCAGGAGTACGAGCAGCGTGCTGTGGGAGCAAGCTATGCGGATAAGGTAGCTAACATCATAGGCGTTCGCAGGCCGGGTTCCCCTTCAGGGGGGGGGGGCGAATGTTCGTCACAGCTACCCCTCCCTATTTTGTAAATGAATGGGGCTGACTTTGCGCACCCCTCCCTCTCTAGTAGCACGAAACGTTGCCATAACGTTGAAGCAACTTTCTCAATGTCGCGGCAACGTTGTGTCACTATTTGTTGCTACTAGGGCTATTAGTTCAATCCATGGGGCTGGCTCTACTACTACTACGACTACAACTAGTACCACTACAATTACTACTACCACTATTACTGCTACTACTACTAGAACTAGTACAACTACTACTACTACTACTACTACTACTACTACTACGACTACAACTAGTACCACTACAATTACTACTACCACTATTACTGCTACTACTACTAGAACTAGTACAACAACTACTACTACTACTACTACTACTACGACGACGACGACGACGACGACGGCACAAAGCAGACCCATGGCGTAGCCGAGGTGTGGCACACCGGGCCCGTGCGCTCCCCCCCCCCCCTTTTTTTTTGTCATGGCACATGGAGCACATGATGAAAATAGACAACATCCACCTGCCCGGCCCCCCACTTCAGATCAAGATCAATGAGGAGCGCCCCTCCCCCCCCTCCCCCGAAAAAATATTTCTGCCTGCCATCTTAGCTGCAAGAAAAAAAAAAAGAAGGAAAAAAAAAAGCATATGGGTGTGTTCAGATAAGAACGTCGGTGCATGTCCCGACCCCCTTTAATTTCGCCGAAAAAATATATTTTGTTTTCCGAGTCTCCAGGACCACAAAACCACTTTTGGTTTCGCGAGAAAAAATTTCACCTTCTTTAAAAAAAATTCACAAGTCTCCACTGAGCCGCCACCGCCTCTTTCGAAATTCGCGAAAATGGGATTTCGATGAGACGCTACAAAAACACTATTGTAGCTGTAGGTCCGAAAAATTTCTCCACATACTACGGTAGTTTGTGTAGAGAAAAAATTATTACTTTGCAGTTTTGATGTTGTTCTGTCAAGAAAAAAAATCGCGAAGTTGACACAAAGCTCAATAATGCTCACATTTAAGATTTTTTTCTTCCACAAGTATAAACGCCAGACTTCTCAAAGTTTTCGAAAACATTGCCATAGGTTTAGTGAACAAGTGTGCTGAACGAAATACCTGAGAGTGGCTTCAAACGTTAACCAGAAATGTTCAACTGAGGACATGTCTCTCAAAATGCAATAATTTGAAGATCATTAAAAAAAAACGCCATCTTCGATTTTCTTTAAGCTCTCCAGAATTAAAGCCAAGCACGTGTTCTAACTTAATCTGTAAAAACATGTTGCATTATTTTTGTGAGGTCGGAACTACGAAGCACGAAATGTGGCCAAATTTACGTATAGTGAGTAACCACAACATTGAGCGAGCATGGAGCAATAGCTGCCATTATCGTTATTTTTAGGTCCTGAATGTCATCTGTTGTGTTCGAGGGACAACAGCTTGACAGATAAAACAAAAGAGTTGCCTTAAAGTGCAAATTTGTTCATTTGCGTGCGTGCACGCGTCGCAGTTTTGGTCCTGGCGTAAGGACTAACCGCAAGATTTCTAGAAATGTAGTCAAGTCGAGCTTTTGGAAGGAACTGTTTATTTACCCCTATTGTATATACAGAGAGTCATAGTCACAATTCATAGTCAGACAAGTTAGACAGTAACAAACGTCACTGAAGCACTTGTGCGTATCTTGCTCCTGGTGAAGCAACCTTGTGCACAGAACCCATTTCGGCCTCAAGGAGGAGAACTTCGCGAGCTCGATCCCTGTGTCAGGGTGAGCCGCTGTAGTCGAAATGTTTCCCGAATGGACCTGGTCATCAGCCGTTTTGAAACGTACTCATTATGTCCTTTAGAACTAATTGTAATGAAATCTTTCTTGTTTGGGCTTTGTTGGGTGGAGTTGATCTCATCGTCAGTATAGTATTTCATTGCCGCCTGTATGTTTTCTGGCTTCAGCTTCGATCTGGTGTAGAGGTTCGGATTTGACCACACCCGGGTGTCTGTATTTTCTGGATTTCCGAATGAGGTGCCGAGTTGCGGATGGAATCATTTCTTGGATCTATTGATGAGAAAGGTTCACATGGAGAAATGTCAGGAGGCGGCAGCGTTCATAGTATGATTCGCAGGTATCGAATGTGGGCTTTAGGTTGCGCAGCCACTCGCGACACGTGTTGTAGGTTTCTGCTGAAGGACCAGGTTCCTCTGTAGTGCCGTACGCTACTATAAGGACAGCAGAAATTGTCCTGGAGATAGCGCCCTCGATCTCCGTTTTCTTCGATCTCTGCTTAAGACACTCGACATTGTGCTTTCACTTTCGCCAGAATTTTCAGGGTTGTCACGTCGGTTGTCTTAACGAGTACGTTTAGCTCTTCGACAGCAATTTGTTTGGGAACAAAATTTGCGTCAGACTGAGATGCATCAGGAGACTCTACTGCGATCTGTTTCAAGCGGTTGAAACAGCTCTGGCACAAAATGTCGGTTTCTCTGATGGATGAGGCTTTTTCTGGCATGCGCTTCCTTAGTAAGGCGACATTCAAATCTTTCACACATCGAAAGTTCCGCTTGTAGGCAATCTTCTTCGTATGCCTCTTTGGGTAGTCAGCGCAAAACGCTCACTCTGAGCTCCACAACGTGGCCATCAATATCAGGGGAGTGTAATACGCGCACGCGTACTCACGTTCGTTGACCAGCAGAGGACTGCCGGGTTGTCGACGACGAACGGAAGTGAAAGCCGACGTTCTCTTATTACTTCGACCTTTCTTAAGCGAGTTGAGTTGTTTCTTGTTTATGTTCTTTCTTTTTTTTTTTTTCTTTTAGGGAACGAGTGAGCGCAGTCGTGCTGCAGAAGCGCCGCTTGTGCCGACACGCACCGTCTGCGTTATCACATTACCGACGTGCCATGGGAAGCGACAAATATCCAGCGGTGGATCCTCTCCAGTCACCTCCTTTATGAGGCGCACGCAGGCTCACATGCGCGAAAAATTTTGAAAGCGATTCCTGCGAAGCGTGCGACTCATTATCGCGGCATGCTCAGTGGCTGGGACCCGTGTAGAAGTGTTTGTGATTTGCGCAAAAAAAATGTAGTAATAATTTCCTCTTCAAAACCAACTGTTCCTGTTTTATTCCTGACAATCCGTCAATCCACAGAAGGCATTCGCGACATAAAAATAACGATAATGGCAACTATTGCTCTATGCTCGCTCAATGTTGTGGTTACTCACGGTACGTCAATTTGGCCACTTTTCATGCTTCGTAGTTCCGACCTCACAAAAATAATGCAACATGTTTTTACAGATTAAGTTAGAACACGTGCTTGGCTTTAATTCTGGAGAGTTTAAAGGAAATCGAAGATGGTGTTTTTTTTTTTTTTTAATGATCTTCAAAATATTGCATTTTGAGAGACATGTCCTCAGTTGAACATTTCTGGTTAACGTTTGAAGCCCCTCTCAGGTATTTCGTTCAGCACACTTGTTCACGAAACATATGGAAATGATTTTAAAAACTTTGGGAAGTCTGGCGTTTATACTTGCGGAGGAAAAAAATCTTAAATGTGAGCATTATTGAGCTTTGTGTCGATTTCGCGATTTTTTTTCTTAACAGAACAACATCAAAACTGCAATGTAATAATTTTTTCTCAACACAAACTATCTGTAGTATGTGGAGAAAATTTTTCAGGCCTACAGCTACAATAGTGTTTTTGTAGCGTCTCATCGAATCCCATTTTCGAGAAATTCGAAAGAGGCAGTGGCGGCTCAGTGGAGACTTGTGAATTTTTTTAAAAGAAGGTGAAATTTTTTCTCGCGAAACCAAAAGTGGTTTTGTGGTCCTGGGAACTCGGACAACAAAATATATTTTTTTCGGCGAAATTAAAGGGGGGTCGGCGGACATGCACCGACGTTCTTATCTGAACACACCCATATGTATTTTCGAATGGCGTCTTAATGCAGCGTGTGGGCATCATCACTATAGATTTGTGCCTCGTGTGAAAGTATCCACTCTGTTGAAAGTTATGGAATAGCGGTGTCCCTTATTTTTCGTCCTTAAATACGTTGCTTCTGCGCTAAATATTTATTTCTATGCTGAGAGAGAGAGTGAAACAGTTGAAATTTACTAAAGAAAAATGAATATTTAACAAAACACGTTGCCCCGGGGCTAGTTGATGATACATTCTTACTTAAAATATTGTAGCGCTACATTTGACGAGGACACGACAAAGAAGTATATGACAGGACGGGCGGAAGTGCCTCCTCGTCAAACGTAGCGCTACAATATTTTAAGTAAACATGGATATCTAGGAGCCATTAGCCTATGCAGCTAGAATTTTTTTTTTGGAGGGGGGGGGGGGGGGTCAGCTATGCATGTAAGTTCGTGCGTGCGTTCGTATGTGTTAAATTGAAAAATTCCAGGGGGGATTACCTCCCCCCCCCCCTCCCGACTACGCCAGTGCTTGCCTCTATGGCTGTGGTCATGGGTGTCGGCAGGATTTTGTCTTGTGGGGTGCAAGACCATGTCGCCTTGCGGCGGGGAAGAGGGGCGCGGCAAATGCTGGTGTGGCATGTGGAGGTGGAGGACAAGTGCTCCTTTTGCATTCCCCTGCCGACTATCTATGGTTACGGCCATAGGCGTGCGCACGAGGGGGGCGGGGCGGGGGCGCCCCCTAGTCACCTATGAGGGGGGATCTGTCCCTTTTAGCACTATCTACAAGCCAGGCCCGTAGCCAGGGGGGGGGGGGGGGAGGGGGCCCTAGGGGCCCGGGCCCCCCACGAAATTTGGATTGAAGGGGGCGTTTTACCGAGGAAAAATAATAAAGATGGCTGTTCTTCAAGGATTTCAACAAGTGTGCCCCCCCCCCCCACCCCCCGAAAAAAATTCCTGGCTACGGGCCTGCTACAAGCACCATATGGTTTGGCGCGTACGTGCACCTTCTGTGCTGATATCATCTGTAATTGCATGTTCCCTCATTGATAGACTTTATTTTTCCATGGTTTTTCAGTGTGATGGTGTTTAGGCCATTGGTAACACCCCATGATGAGGGTGTTAAGCCGTGGGCCACACCCCATGGTATAGATGCTTTGATCTGTCAAAACACCTTTTTCCTGAAGTGTAAGGGTGTTAGTTGTAGACACGTCAAAACCCCCTTAAGGGTTTAAACTGGTTTACTGTGTCCCTCAGGTTTATGATATTGCCACAGGGATGCTTTTGTTGCCGTGTGGAATTTTAATCAAGCTACAAAACGTACACCATTTAACGCAGACTTGAACAAATATTCGTTAAGTAAATAAATATGCGTTAAAAAACTAACAAATTTATTCGCTATTGTTCTGATGAGGTTAATATGGCAGTCCTGGTCTACCAGCGCAATCTCAGTAATTGCTGTATTTATTCGATAAATTACCTATTATTCCCTTTTTATTTACTATTTTTTATCATTCAACATTGTTCAAATTGTCTTCTAAATTTTAAACTACGAATTCTTGGCCAATACCCCAGGGTGGGTATGTGCCATACTGTTGAAGGATGAAACAAAACAAAACAGTCATCATCATCAAGGCCACCGAGAACCCTTTCTCTCTCACCAGGCAAAGAACGATTCTGAGACGCCGCCGACGAGGACCGCTTTTCAGCCGGAGGCCCTCCGTGATAACCATGGATTGCGGGTGACGTCATTGACCCGCCGGTATTGCTGCAGCCATCCGCAACGGATGCCGACGACGGCATCGAAGAATGGTCCGGTATGGCTAATCAGAAACTTGTCAAGTTATCGTACCTGTGGGACGATCTCAAATTTCAGTCTGTGCCAGCAGCGTACCGGTCAAGCATTGCTCAGTTCAGCCTTTTCCGGGGGGCGATAGGGAGCCTGTGACGTGGCGCCTCAAGGCTGTTCCCGAGGGGGATCAGAAGGTCGTTACGAGCAGTTCGTGTCCGTCTTTCTCGTCTCCTGCAACCCGAGGCGCGTCACCGCTAGGGCGCGGTTCTCAGTCATCGACGCCCACGAACAGGTGGCCATTCGAAAGTGCACGGAGATCCGCACCTTTACGGGCAAGGGCGATGGCTGGGGATTCGGCCTTTTGGTCGCCAGACTGGCGCTGAAGCAGAATAGCAGCAACCTCTTGCCCAAGTGACACGCTGACGTTGAAGTGCGAAGTGGTTGTCTTGGAGAGTAGCGCCTCGAGTGCGCCCGGAACGAGCGGCGAAATGGCGCTTCCCGCGCTTCCCGAGTGCCGCCTCTCCGATGACCTGGCATGGCTCCTGGAAAGCGGCATCAACGCCGACGTTACGTTGATGGTGGGAAGCGAGACGTTCCAGGCTCACAAGAGCATTCTGGCTTCCCGGTCACCGATGTTTCGGGAGATGTTCGAGCACACGACGACGGAGGATGACGAGGTGGTCATCGCGGACGTCGAGCCCGACGTGTTCGCCGATGTCTTGCGGTTCGTCTACACGGGGTGCGTACAGGAACCCATCGAAAAGCCGGACTGTCTTCTCAGGGCCGCCGACAAGTGTAAACTGGATCGACTCAAGGCGATGTGCGAGCTTTGTCTAATTTCACGCTTGAACGCCGAGACGGCCGCCGAAGCGCTCCTGCTGTCCCACCAGCACGACGCCGATACCTTGCGCAGTCGGACCCTAAACTTCGTGTACTCGCACATCGACGACGTGGTCGAAACGTCGGGCTGGACGACCATCTGCAAGAACCACGTCGAGCTGCTGGAACAGCTTTTGATGACTTTCATCAATATGCGTGGCGAGCCGCCGTCGAAGAGGAAGTAGGACCTTGTGAGCGGCCAAATGTATACGCCGTGGAACGATGAATCTAGTGGCGACGTCACCTGACTTTTAAGAACATTCTTCGCGGCTTACGCAGAAAAGGAATCACGGCGGCTGTCTCTATATAGTTTAAAAATTCACGAAAAATGATTCTACTAGGCAAGCGATTAGCACAGTCAATAAACTTGGACGTTCTGCGCATTCCCGAAATCAAGATTCCCCTTGTGTGATTGAATGTGCCTTTTCTGCGTCCTTGTCCAGAGTTTTCGCTGGTTTTTCTAGCATCCAAGTGGGGGTAGAGTCACCAAGAGCTCGGTGACTCAGCCACACCTCGTCTTGCCCCACTGCAATTTTTTCGGCATTCAAGTTCCAGGAGAGAGTTTAACTTTTTTATGAGTACAGTTAAGAAGCTGATGCGTCAATGAACGGCGTATAGGTGATAGTGCAGTTCGAGTGGGCCCGGTTGTCGAGATCGGCCGATTTCGGCCGAGTAATGTATTGGCGAGTTGGACTGCGAATAATGCCGGTTGGCATAGGCGTGCGCAGGATTCCCCTTCAGGGGGGGGCAGGGGGCGAAGGTTCATCGCAGCGCCCCCCTCCCTATTAAGTCAACGTATGGGGCAGAATTTGCGCCCCCCCTCTCTCAGGTGACTAGGGGGGGCAACCGCCCCCTATGCCCCCCCCCTCGTGCGCACGCCTATGCCGGTTGGGCAGAATGTAGGTTAATCTGAGTGCGAGTGAGCCCGGCTGTGAAAAGTTTTGGAACGTCTCAGTTCTAGTGAGTCCAAGGAAAACAAAAACCACCGTTTGACGGAGATGCATCAATGTTGAAGCCTAGTGGCACATCTCCATCCCGATGACAAGCCTACATGATCCTGATTTAACCAGTGGCGTAAATCCAAAACGAGCACAAGGGGGGGGACACACATTTTGCAATGGCGGCCATTTTGTTGTTATATATATGCTTTATTTTTAATCATATAAAATTAAAATTATACATTTCCATAAAATAATAGTATTTAAAATAATAATAATAATAATAATAATAATAATAATAATAATAATAATAATAATAATATTAAAACCGCCAGGCCTGCGCGGAACGCCCAGCACAGCCACAGCGAAAGCTGGGAGAGCGGCCTTTTTAGAGCCTTATTAAAACTCTCTTGGGGCAACTACTACGAGCGCATTTGCATGGTACCCACTACGCCATAAATCATCATAATTTTTGTGTAGTGGGGAAGCGTGTATTATGCCATTATTTGTCATTCTTCAGAAAAGCGCGGTACCCGCTGCACTCGTGTAACGCATTATGTGCACTTTGTTGATGCTGTGGCTGACGAAGATGAATTTTGCCTCAGGCTTTTGTAATGGGTTGGAGCATTGAACACCCCAATCGTTACGCAATTCACATTGTTTGACGTCTTGTTCTTACTTTACTGTTCTAAAACGCTTTACAACACACGTTAACGCGATTCCTTACCCGACATGAAGCGTGCATAGGGTCAATTTGCACCGCAATTTCAAGCAGCGGCGTAGCTCAGTGGTAGCGTGCTGGGCTGCGACGCAGAAGACCCGGGTTCGATTCTCATTCTGTCATAAGTGTTTTTTATTTATTTAGTTTTTTTTTATTTCGTGCGATATTGGTTACGGACACCGACGGCGGCGGCGGCGGACAACTACGGCGCAGGAAAGACCCTTGTTGTGGTCTCATAACAGCTTTCGTTGTAAAACGAACACGAGTATCAGCGCCTGGTCAGAAAAATAGCACTGAGTATCCAACGGTATATAAGCGACATCGCATGGCAAAGTTAGATTCAAATAGCAACTCGTGGGGCAGGCATTAGCATTTTTACAACTGCGTCATTCACGTTAGAGTGTGCAATAAAAATGGCAGCACTTTTTGTGCTAACGCACAAACGGTATTCCCCATCGTGTGTACCGGCTAGAAGTAATCAGTTTATGATGACTGAAAGTACTTCAGATTTCAGAGTTGGTTTTACGGAAAGTGCGTTGTCCTTGACTGTCAAGAAATTCAAATAGGACATTTGGAAGATAAATCTCGAGGGGGGACACTTGCATGGAGTGTCCCCCCCCCCCCCCAGCCTAAACACAAGGGGGGGGTCACGACCCCCTAACCCCCCCCCCCCCCCCCCCCATGATTTACGCCACTGGATTTAACCATTGTGATAGCTGAAGTATTCAGCATACGCATAGGCGTAGCGTATGGTGAATCCCGCGCAAAGATGCATCAACAAGCACATGGTGAACACCGGTGCTCGATGTGCACTCATTCAAAGCGCAGTCATATTTGACGAAAGGAACGCCAAGGTATGCGCTTCCCAGTAATAGGGCAACCTACGCCTGGGCTCATGCATACAGTACCATATTCAGCTATTCAGGAGCGTGAGATAACCCTTATGTATTCCTATGCTACTTGCTTTAGCAGCAAAGCTGTTTGTCGTTGTTGTTTTCCTCTGTACCTGGCTCGAGGGGATTGGCCGATTAGTGGGTGTTTTAGCTTGCCGTAATTTGTCCGTCGTCGTTGTTGTTGTTGTTGTTTTCCTCCAGACATGGCTCATACCCAATGGAGGGGATTGGCCGATTAGTGGGTGTTTTAGCTTGCCGTAATTTGTCCGTCGTCGTTGTTGTTGTTGTTGTTTTCCTCCAGACATGGCTCATACCCTATGGAGGGGATTGGCCGATTAGTGGGTGTTTTAGCTTGCCGTAATTTGTCCGTCGTCGTTGTTGTTGTTGTTGTTTTCCTCCAGACATGGCTCATACCCTATGGAGGGGATTGGCCGATTAGTGGGTGTTTTAGCTTGCCGTAATTTGTCCGTCGTCGTTGTTGTTGTTGTTGTTTTCCTCCAGACATGGCTCATACCCGATGGAGGGGATTGGCTGAGTCGTCAACGGAAAACCACCGATGAGCGCCTCGCGGCACGCGCTCTTTTCGTCCTCCGCTTCATCTACTGCTTTGCTCCCAGAACACGTGCACCGATTTTCCGGCGCAGTATGCAATAACTATAATGGGCGAGACAGCGAGTAGACAGAGCGAGAAGGAAAGAGAGAATAAGAGAGATAGAGAGAAAAAGAAAGGGAAATAAAGGTAGAGAAATTCTAGGGGAAAAAATTCTTCGCGGGGCAATATTCGAAACCGCGAACGCACAATCCGAAGGCGAACGTCTTAACCACTCGGCTATCCAGTCACGCTAGCAGAGCTTAGCATAGCCTTGTATAGTATAGCATAGCAAGGGGGGTTGGAAAAGGAAGTGAGGTTGATGAGGACATATGTGAGGGTGAGGAGGCGGGAGAGAGTAAAGCATATAACATCGAAATAAAGAGAAAGATAGAAATAGAACGCAAGGCAGAAAGAAAAAGAAGTAGAGCAAGGTACAGTCAAAAAGAGAGAGAGAAGAGCGGAGAGCGAGAAAAAGACAAAAAGAAACAGCAAGAGAGAAGTTCAGAAAGTGAGAAAGAAAGGGAAGATAGAGAAAGAAAGATAGAACGACCGAAACAGAGAAAGAAATAGAGAAAAAAAAGAGAGAGAAATGGAAACAAACAGCGAGAAAAAAAAAAGACAGACATAAGAAACAGGGAAAAGATAGAAAAGAAAAAGAAAGAAAGAGAAAATTCGCTAAACACGACGAAACAGCAACCAACGGGACTACGTTTGCCCATCAGGAGTGTTTTTTTTTTTATTATTAAATGTGTTTAAGGAGAGGTTGGTGCCTATACATGGCTCCGGCTACTCCTCTTCCCTTAGTTAATAATTTGCGTCACGAACTTATGCATAACAGTATTGTGAACTTCAGGCACAACAATGTCCTTTTAAAAGGAATGTTCTCACTTCATGAGCAATGACCACGCATCAACAACAATGTTCACACACAAGACACACAAGAAACGTTCGCACTTCGCAGAAGAGTTCATCTCTCAGTCCTTCATGTAATGCGATCACCAACCAGTCCCTGGGCACCTTGCCCGCACACAGCTGTCTTGAATCACGAGAGACAACACGAAACATGTGACCAGAAGTATGTCAATGCGAACAATAATTACCAATTTGAATCAGTACCGTTTTGATATTTCCGACTCTTCTAAAAACTGTACTAGAGCACGTGCAGCAATCTTTTGAAGAGTTTCTGTCGGCCATGGACCCAAAACTTTTGCTAGTGATAGCGGCCGTCTATCCAATCTGTTTAGCTTTTCTAAAAACTTTTTACGGGGAACAGCATAATTTTTGCAATGTAGAAGGAGGTGTTCTATGTCTTCTTCTGCCTCTTCACATGTGCATGTAGCAGAATTAGTCTTTCTTATCCTATATAAGAAGCTCTTGGGGTAGGCAGTGCCTAGACGAAGTCTATGAATTAATGTTTCTACAGAACGGGTAATTTTAATCGGAATTTGAAATTCCATTCCAGGATCGATCGTATATAATTGAGAGTTTTGCGCTCCGTTCCCGAACCAAGTCTCTTTGGACAATCGACCACATAGTTTGTTCAAGAAACATCGTGCATCGCTCGCCGCGAGAGGTAATAGAGATAAATCATTATCTTGATGCGCTGCATGTGCCAGACAATCCGCTGTGACGTTTCCGGTGATTTCACAGTGGCTTGGGATCCACTGGAAAACGATATCATGATGTAAGTCTTTTGCTATGGCGTATGTCTTCCGAATTTCATATGTTAATTTGTTATATGTTTTTCCTAACTTCATATCTTTTATACACACTAATGATGATTGCGAGTCACTTAAAATTACCCAGCGAAGTGGTCCTGTCTGTCTACATATGAAGCGTAAAGCAGAAAGTATAGCAAATAGTTCTGCCGTTGTGGACGTCGTAAAGTGACAGAGCCGAAAAGCTTTTCTTTCTTGGTATTCAGGTATATAAAAAGCTGACGTAGAACTTTGTTTTCGACATGACCCATCAGTGTAAACGCTAATACGATCAGCATAATTTGTGTAAAGATGGGCTAAAGTAAATTGTTTTATTGCAATGACAGGCATGGAACACTTTCGAGTTAATCCAGGAATCGATGTGACAATTTCTGGAATGGCGAGTCGCCATGGGGGGATGAGTTGCGCATGCCGACCAGTATTCATGTGTAGGTAGTAAATTTTTACATTGCATTATATCTGCATGGTTACGGGCAGCGGTTCTTTCCTGAACCGCTCGGCAAAGAGGATGATTAGCGTGTTGTGTCGCCAATCGAAAGAAGTGCCTACAGGTTTCTGTAAATCTAAGTGCTTGGAAGGTTGGTTGACGGGACTCCACGATGACCAAGGCGCTAGCAGATGCGCGTGGTACGCCAAGACATATACGAAGGCTTCTCGCCATCATTCTCTGGACGGCTTCTTCTAAATTACGAGATATTCCGTATAGTACTGGAGCAGAGTATGCAATTCTTTGTCTAATCATTGCCGAATGAATGCGTATTAAAGAAGAACTTGTACTGCCCCATCTCACTCCTGCAAATCGACGAAGAACGTTCACTAAGGAATTGACTTGCTCCTCTAATGCTTTTATTTGCGGAGCCCACGACAGCCGCCTGTCTAAAATAACTCCCAAAAACTTGTGCTGTCGCACAAGTTGTAAACGCTGGGAGTCAATCTCGAGCTTAAATCTTTTGAGGAACTTCCTCGTAAAAGGTAGTACAGCAGTTTTTTCATGTGAGAGAATCATACCTCTGCTTTTCAAAAACTCATTAATCGTTGTTAGGCCTGCTTGTAGCGTATGCTGAACGACTGGAATACTCGAATCCGTTGCCCATATGCACAAGTCGTCAGCATAAAGTGAATAATTCAAGGTTGCGGGCAATATGTGCGACAGTTCAGCCATAACACAGTTAAACAGAAATGGGCTGAGGACGCTACCTTGGGGAACACCTTGATTCACTTTATGCTCTTTGCTTTTGCCATCAGAGGTTTCAATAAAAATTTTCCGGTCTTTCAAGAATTCTGAGATCCACCTCAGTGTTCGTCCAACTATTCCCAACTGAGTTAACCCATGAAGAACGTGTATATGGCTTGTTGTGTCAAATGCCCTCTTTATGTCTAGGAACACTGCTATGGTGATTTTCCCACAACTCCTCTCGTGATCTACATGAGTAACCAGATCTAAAATGGCATCCATCGTGCACCGATGCCTTCGGAAGCCTGCCATATTTTCTGGGAGTGCGTTCGTGCATTCCGCCCACCATTGAAGCCTAGCGTCAATCATCTTTTCCATAAGTTTACATAAGCAGCTAGTCAGACTGACAGGACGGAAGGAGTCTATAGATAATGGACTTTTACCAGGTTTTAGTACCGGAACGACTCGTGCAACTTTCCAAGACGGAGGAAGACATTCTGATACCCATGCATCATTTAGTACTTTTAACAATGTATTTGTGGCCACCGGGCCCAGGTTTCTCAAAGCAGCGTAGGTGACCCCATCCGGTCCAGCTGCTGTCTTCTGACGGCACGATATTAGCGCGTTCTTTAATTCTTCTAGCGAAAACACCTGATCTAGGTCATGATGATGAGTGCGGAGAGCCAATGCGATCGGTGTTTTGACTTGTTCTACAGAGTTTATGTACTCAAGTGTGCTCACTGCTGCACTTGGGCGTGTAATTAGCTGGCAAAACTCATTCGCGACTGCCGTTTCCGGTACATTTTGCACCAAAGCTAGGGCCCTGAACGGTTGTTCGTGTGTTACTGATCCACTTAGAGAGCGCAAGACATTCCATAATTTTGACTCTTGTGTGAGGGGGGTAAGTGATGTGCAGAATTCCCTCCAGCGCTTTGCGCCTAGTCGCTCCAGTTGCCGACTCATACGATCATGTTTTTTTTTGGCACTCTCGGTAATTTTCAAGAAGACCTGTGCGCCGGTATTTCCTTTCAGCTCTGCGGCGTATTGCTCTAAGTCTCTCGTATTCAGAGTCTACGCCAGCGTAACCATCAGGAATTTTAACAAACTTTGAACACACTTTTAATTTGTTCTCAATAAGTGATAGCAGGGTGTCCGTATCAGTGACAGTATCAGCTTGACTTGTTAGGTGATGTCGAAATGCCTGCCAATTGGTTATCTTTGCCGAACGCCGATAAGTCGAAAAGCGTAGTCTAGGATGCTGTATTAGGATAGGGAAATGATCACTACCCCTTGTTTCAATGTCCGTTCTCCATGTTATTCCGCAGGCTATATCGTTTGAGCAAAGCGTGAGGTCGAGGCAGCTGGAGTAATTAAAACCCCGTAAGAATGTAACTGAGCCGTCATTCAACACACACAGTCCGCTATTCTGAATTGCCTTTTGTACCTTGTTTCCACGACTGTCGCAGTAGGTACTTCCCCACATGACATTGTGTGCATTGAAATCTCCGCAATATATCACGCCTTTGGTGTACTTCTGAAAAAGTCCCGTTAGTGTAGAAAGTGAAATGTTAGTTGAAGGTTGTAGATAAACACTAACTACAGTTATATTTACTCTGCCGAACCGAACTTCACATGCAACATATTCTGGATAGTCTGAGGATGTAGCACTTAATAAAACTGAGGGTAGATCTCGTCGCACACAAATCATCACTCTGCTCAGCCCTGCAGATCTAGTGGATGTATACACAACGTAGTTAGCCAGTCGAAATGTGCTGTCTACTCCAGCCTCTGTGATGCATAACACTGGAAAAGTGCACTGAGCTACAAATTTCCTAAAATCCGCACTCTTAGAGCGAAGACTATTCGCATTCCACTGGTATATGGCGACATTTTGATAACAGTTATTCATGCCTTGCCTGTGCAGCGTCTGGTGTAGCGTATTGCAACACCACTTGCTCCATTGATAAAACAGCTTTCACCTCAGGGAGGCTATTAGCCTGTGGAACTGCGGCAAGTATGGCTTTTAAAGCCGTGAACAACATAGGTATGACAAGTTGAGCGATTGACATAGAGGAGTTTTCCTGTTGCGTGACACTTACTGGATGCGATGTGCTCGGACGTTGTCGGCTGTTTGGCACATGGTTTTTGTTCTGTCGAGATCCCTCCTGAGGCTCTTGTCGAGCTTGTTGCAGGCTTGGTGATGACCCGACACTTTCCTCTCGGTTTCGCAGTCCTCTTGCAGCTTGCGCGTACGTCTTAACAGTGTCCTGATGTTTAGGCAGTTGCGGTCGCGGAGGCCGTGCTGGATTCATGGTGTTCATGTTTGGTTCGGGTGCGCCGCGCTGTTGTATTCGACCATAGATGATGTCATGCTGATGCTGAAGGGAAGCTGCTTTGTTCTGCGGACATCCAGAGAATGAAGCAGCATGGGGCCCGTTGCAATTCGCGCACTTAGGCTGTCTTATAGACTTGCAGTCCTTGTGATGGTGGTCTTCAGCACATATTTTGCAGCGCCTTGTTCCTCGACAGTTTTTTGCTAAGTGTCCAAACCTCTGACAGTTGTAGCAGCGTCTTGCTGGGCCTAGATATTCTTCAACTGGATGACTGGTGAATCCAAGATACACTCGCTCTGGGAGTGGTCGGTCATAGCGGAACTGTAAGATCACACTTTTCAGGGGGCGTGATTCCACGGTGCCATCTTCTTGACGAATGTAACGAGCTTGGCGTCTGGCCGAAGTCACTCCTACGTCACTCAAATATTCTGTAAGTTGTTCTTCTGTATATTCCAGAGGCACATGTCGGATTTTTCCAACGTTTCGTATATATGATTCTGGAATAAACGGCTTCACCAGGAACCCAGCCACGTGCACACATGACAACAAGCTTTTGGCTGAGGCAAGAGAACTCACAGTGACCGAAAAGCTTCCGTCTTTGTTTACTCGGAAAGAACGCACTTTCTCCTTTGCCAGCGCAACAATTTCCGAGGCTACAACGTTTGGGTTCACTTTCCAGAACGTTTTTGCATCTTCGATTGGTCGGAATACCACCGGAATTCCCTCTAATCTTCTCTTTTTATACGTCACTTGAGTGAACGAGTCTGCCTCCTCATCACATTCAATATCTTCTTCTTCACTAAGTGAGTAGGTCGATGTTCTCTCATTAATGTTATCGCTCTGATCTTCCACTCTCACCTTTTTCGCAGAGCTTGCTTCATCCGACATGTTCTCAGCTTTCCTCGTCGCCTCCAGGACGAGTGTCGGTGGCCTAATGTAGGAGACCTTGGCGGCTCCTGGCTGGCTCACAGGCTCGTCGGTTCCGAAGCCACGCTGCGGTAATGGCGGTCCCCTGCCACGCTCGCACATCTCGGTCGGTGCCCTCCGCCACGGTGGCACTGAAACGTCGGCGCTCAGTGCCGTCGCGTCACTCACCGGTATCAGTGACCGCAGCTGACACTGTCCCCGAAACTGTAAAAAGGCTTTACACGGCTGGTGCAACCAAATTCGCAGGAGCGCAGATGGCAAACAACGTTCTCCTATCACTTCGTCGTCCATCAGGAGTGTTATTCCGGACGCTTTCATATTCGGCCATGTCGTCACATTCCGCCATTGATCAGCACTGATTGGCCCAGAGGGATGCTACGACCTCTCTTATTGGCTTAAATGCCGCCATTACAAAATTTGACAATATGGCGGAATTTGACATTGTCCAGAATAGCACCCCAGCTCCGCAGTCTCGTTAGCATTGCGCTTCCAGTGCAAGCGGCGCTTTTTTTCTTTTTTTTTTTTTTTTTTTTTTTTTTTTTTTTTTTTTTTTTTTTTTTTTTGCTTTGAGTAAGCGCAGGAAATACTGACCACTTCGTTTCCATAAGGTGGCAAGTGTGAATTAGTAATGAAGTAGCACCTGATATTTGAATGGTCTCCAGTTTTAGAAAAGAGTATCCTATGAGTAATAATATCAAATGCTTTAGGTAGGAGAAAAAAAAACTGATCCAGCTAAAACAGCTTCATGAATTGCCTTTTTCACAAATCCTTTAAGAAACTAAAAAAAAAAAACGAGAACAGTAGAATATCCTGCACGGAAACCAAGCTGATAATAAGTAAGAATGTTATACCTCTTCAGATAGTGAAGTGTTTCTCAAATAAATTCTCGATTGTGTTACTACACAATGGAAGCTCGCAGATGGGTCGGTACTTTGTTACCAATGAACAATCTCCTTCTTTCCATACTGGCGTAACGTTAGCCTGCTTTAGTTAACGTGGAAACGTCTTCGTTTTATGTATTATATTAATGAAATCTGTAAGAACATTAGATACTGGGCAAGCAGTTAGTTTTGTATGTGATAGCCTAATGTCGCCAAGACCAACGCGGTATCAACCTCGTAAAAGCACATTAAACCATAAAACGATTTGTTCAAAAATCGGCAATCTTTTTCATGACGTGAAATGCTTCACTGGCATGTTCAAAACATAAAAATAATGGCGAAAATATTTTACCGCAGATAATAATGCTTTAATCGTCATTTCTCGCTCCGTATCTGGGGCATTTGAGATGCATTCTGAAATAAATTTCGAACATGACACCAATAATCAAGCACAACACCAACATCCGTATCACTCGCGCTTTCATCATCTGAAGGAGAAAGACTTCGCGCGAGAACGCCGCACGAATGCGACTATGTTCGTTTATGACGCGCGGAAAACGCAAGGCGCGCATTTCGCCGTTTAGTGTGCAGACTCTCACTCAATTAAAGCGCCATTCACGGAACCCCTGCTGTCATGTACGTGCTATATTAAAAAATATATAGATGGCAGCACGGAAAAACACCATTTGATGAGCTCGGCTGATCGAAAGCCTCTTGGAACTTTGCTGAAGAAACATGACCAGCACAGGTCGTCGTAAGAAAAAAGGTGGTGACTGTCCATGACGAGCTCAGGTCGTCATGAGCTCTTAAGGGGTTAAATTACTAATCACAGCGTTCACTTCATCAGGAGCAACGCGGAACAAATAGAAGGAATGGGGGGAGCGAGTCATTCGGTAATTTGGTCTGAAGACAGATTGATCGAAAAAAACATGGTTGATCCATCCATCGTAGGAATCGGTATAACAAGAAAGTGAACCTTGTATCCACAGCAGTAGTTAAATGTTCATTGTACTTTCATAATTGAGAATTTGAACGATGCCTGGTGGTACATCTCCAACCCGACGACTAACGTGAATTGTCGTGATTAAGTAAATGTAGCAGCTGAAATACTCAACATACTCCCGGATACAACATGCGGTCACTCCCGCGCGATAATGGCGTCAACAAGCACATTATATACACTGGTACTCGATATGCGCTCACGAAAAGCGTCGTCATTTGAGGAAAGAAATTTCAAGGTGTGCGCTCTCCCCTGAATGGGGACTACACCTCTGCTCATGCAGATACCACGCAGTCACAGTGCTCCAAGAAAGCGACAGGCAGGTTTCGTAGCCTGAGCTGTGAACGCGGCAATGCGATACGCTTGGCGCTGACGTGTCTCTCATCGCACCAAAACACGGACTGCGCGACATTCGCCCGTCGTCCTCTCTCCCTATCTGAGCCGCTTATCACACCAATTATATTAGTCCGTGCTATCGCACTCGAAGCAGTAGATTACAGAGACACACCGCTGGTGCACGCAGAAGCTGTACTACTCTGGCAACGAAGCGCCACACGCTAATACGACGCGAAGGGCAAAGCATGCACTGCATCATCACCGAACCGAATCACCGCAATTATATTAGCCCGTGCTATCGCACTCGAAGCAGTAGATTACAGAGACACACCGCTGGTGCACGCAGAAGCTGTACTACTCTGGCAACGAGGCGTCACATGCTAATACGACGCGAAGGGCAAAGCATGCACTGCACCATCACCGAACCGAATCACCGCAATTATATTAGCCCGTGCTATCGCACTCGAAGCAGTAGATTACAGAGACACACCGCTGGTGCACGCAGAAGCTGTACTACTCTGGCAACGAGGCGCCACACGCTAATACGACGCGAAGGGCAAAGCATGCACTGCATCATCACCGAACCGAATCACCGCAATTATATTAGCCCGTGCTATCGCACTCGAAGCAGTCGATTACAGAGACACACCGCTGGTGCACGCAGAAGCTGTACTACTCTGGCAACGAGGCGCCACACGCTAATACGACGCGAAGGGCAAAGCATGCACTGCATCATCACCGAACCGAATCACCGCAATTATATTAGCCCGTGCTATCGCACTCGAAGCAGTAGATTACAGAGACACACCGCTGGTGCACGCAGAAGCTGTACTACTCTGGCAACGAGGCGCCACACGCTAATACGACGCGAAGGGCAAAGCATGCACTGCATCATCACCGAACCGAATCACCGCAATTATATTAGCCCGTGCTATCGCACTCGAAGCAGTAGATTACAGAGACACACCGCTGGTGCACGCAGAAGCTGTACTACTCTGGCAACGAGGCGCCACACGCTAATACGACGCGAAGGGCAAAGCATGCACTGCATCATCACCGAACCGAATCACCACAATTATATTAGCCCGTGCTATCGCACTCGAAGCAGTAGATTACAGAGACACACCGCTGGTGCACGCAGAAGCTGTACTACTCTGGCAACGAGGCGCCACACGCTAATACGACGCGAAGGGCAAAGCATGCACTGCATCATCACCGAACCGAATCACCGCAATTATATTAGCCCGTGCTATCGCACTCGAAGCAGTAGATTACAGAGACACACCGCTGGTGCACGCAGAAGCTGTACTACTCTGGCAACGAGGCGCCACACGCTAATACGACGCGAAGGGCAAAGCATGCACTGCATCATCACCGAACCGAATCACCGCAATTATATTAGCCCGTGCTATCGCACTCGAAGCAGTAGATTACAGAGACACACCGCTGGTGCACGCAGAAGCTGTACTACTCTGGCAACGAGGCGCCACACGCTAATACGACGCGAAGGGCAAAGCATGCACTGCATCATCACCGAACCGAATCACCGCAATTATATTAGCCCGTGCTATCGCACTCGAAGCAGTAGATTACAGAGACACACCGCTGGTGCACGCAGAAGCTGTACTACTCTGGCAACGAGGCGCCACACGCTAATACGACGCGAAGGGCAAAGCATGCACTGCATCATCACCGAACCGAATCACCGCAATTATATTAGCCCGCGCTATCGCACTCGAAGCAGTAGATTACAGAGACACACCGCTGGTGCACGCAGAAGCTGTACTACTCTGGCAACGAGGCGTCACACGCTAATACGACGCGAAGGGCAAAGCATGCACTGCATCACCACCGAACCGAATCACCGCAATTATATTAGCCCGTGCTATCGCACTCGAAGCAGTAGATTACAGAGACACACCGCTGGTACACGCAGAAGCTGTACTACTCTGGCAACGAGGCGTCACACGCTAATACGACGCGAAGGGCAAAGCATGCACTGCATCACCACCGAACCGAATCACCGCGTACGGCGCATTCTGCCGACAGTAGCGCTTCCTACAATAATGCGCTGAACTATATTGAAGCGCTGCCTGTATGCGCTCGTTAGTGCATGATGCACCACTTCACTTGAACGCTCCCAGACGGCGACACCACCCGCACCAACCAAAATCACTGTGAGAGAGAAAGTGTGAAATGCATAACGCGCGTTTGTGAAACCTCGTCACTGTGAGAGAGAGAAAGTGTGAGATACATAACGCGCGTTTGTGAAACCTTGTGCATGTGTTCCACTGCGGCGGAACTGGCTGGTCTCCATCTGGCAGCCGACGACCTAGCTGCCAACCCGCCTGAAACGCCCGTGGCGATCATCACTGACTCCCGGCCAGCCCTCCAAGTGTTGCTGCAGCCTGATCAAGCCGGAGTCACCGTGGCTTTGCTGCACGCCAAGCTCACTGCTATACGAGCTAGCGGCGTGCGTCTGTCCCTCCACTGGCTTCCCTCCCACGTTGGGATAGCTGGAAACGAGGAGGCAGATGCCGCTGCCAGGGCAGCACACCACGGCGACACCCCGGTGACCTCAGCAGTGGCGGCAGCAGACTTCTCTCGGCAGCGCCTGCGGCAGCTGCTCCTCACCATCCACCCGGACAAGCGGGTGGCCAGCGGCAAGCCACCACCACCTCTCCCGGAGTCTGGCCTGGAGAAGAACGAGCGGTTGCTCCTTCTCCGTCTGCGGACTGGTAGTGCCTGGCCCGCGGCACGAATGCACTCCACGGCACGCTGCTCATCAGCTGCGTGCAGCAGATGCGGCGATGCCGAAACACTAGAGCACATCATCTGCTCTTGCCCGGCGTTAGCCGCCGAGCGACGCAGACTGGTGAGCCGATTCCAACATCTCCGGCTTCCAGCGACATCCGTGGAGAACATTCTCTTCCCTGCGCGGTCACCACTGCCAGCCCTGCGGGCTTTCCTGGAGTTTGCGGGACCCGCTAATCTCCATCTTATTTAATCGGGATGCGTCGGCCTCCTGCCCGTGCCAGGAAGGATGACCTCCTCTCCTACTACCCTATCTCCTCTCCTCCTCACTCTCTCTTCCTCTATCCCTTTTATTCCCCCCTTCCCCTCCTCGTAAGGCGCTTAGCCGTGTCCCCGAAATGGAGACAGAAAGAAGCGTCTTCGATTTCTTTTCCTCTAATAAATAGCCACTTATATATATATCGTGCATGTGCGTCGGCAGCGCAGTGGGTAGAGCGCCCGGCACCTATCGTCGCAGACCTAGAGGTCATGGGGTCACCCCCTGGTCATTTTAATCAACGAAAGCATTCTCTTCTAGTTTTTCTTTGTGATTTTTTCGTATGCATTTAACAGACGTCACTTCCGTGACGGAAATGACGTTAGTGGAGTCATGGTGAATCCCGGCATTAAACACTTTGCTGTTAAAGTAGTATCAGTATCAATAAAAGAAAGAAAACTATGAGAGGAGATACAGGCCTTGTGTGGGGTCTTATTCGTGTTCAAAGGTTGAGACACTTTAGGAGTGAGGGAGAGACCAGAGAAGGTAATCTGCTGCAGTAGTGTTGTATCGTTGGCATAGATCAGCAAAACATTTAGATCTCACTCAGACTCAACCATGAAGCATACCTCAAGGCTCATTCGGACTCACACTCACCACTGTTTTCCTCAGTCGGACTCACTCGGACTCCGACTCTCTAAAATTGTCCTCACTTGGACTCGCTCGTACTCAAACTCACCATTACATCTCACTTGGACTCACTCAGACTCAGACCCACGGCTCTATTCTAGTCTGAGTGAGTCGACTCGCGAGTCCATTAGCGTACTATTAGCTGTTTCGTTCAAGGTATCAATGCTTTTTAACACCGATATCACGCATAATCGGTGCTCTACTTGTGGCTTTTCAACTCTTATCTTCAGTTATGAGTTATCAGTGGTTGAAATCCACGAAGGACATTCCTATTGAAAGTGATACTCACACGAGATGTTTTCAACAAGACCTTCCTTTGAACAAGAATGGGGCGAGGGTCAAGCCACCTCCCCCCTCTCCGTAACTCACGCGTCTGTTCAATTACTGTTGAGCTGGCGTATGAACGCTGCTGCGTTGGCGTCTGAGTAGACATGATTAGTATAAACGTGAGCCAACATAAGATTGACAGTAATGCTGAAGCTGAGTAGATAGGACGAGAGGTCGGCAAAACAATGTGGAGCTCACTCAGACTCACTCATGAAATGTACCGCGCCCTTAGGGCACACTCGGACTCACACTCATCAAGGTTTTCCTCAACCGTACTCACTCAGACTCAGATTCACTACAAATGTTCTCCATCGAACTCATTCGGACTCAAATTCACCAAAATACTACCCACCCGGACTCCCTCGGACTCAATCTCACGGCTCCATCTGAGTCTGAGTGAGTCGACTCATGAGTGAGTTTGCTGATCTATGAATTCTGACTCGCCAGTGTGTAGTGTGTGCAGTGTAGTAGCGTTACTGTATATGGCTCCCGAAGGGAGTTCACATAACTAAGTTCATATACAAAGTTCACTTGAGGAAGCCATAGACAGTAAAGCCATATATTACTTTAGCCATATACTAAAGAAGCCATATGGAGCAGCTCTAGTGCTCTAGAGCTCCTCGGGCCGGAGTAACACCTAGTAACAAAAAAAAAAAAATCACGCCATATCCACGAAGTGAATGATGATGAGTAGGGCGAAGCTCGATCGTTTTCATCCATGGCAGAAAGAGAATGTGTGGTCTGGAACGCGCTTATACTTCATGGTCATCAGCGTCATCGTCATCGTTATCACGCGTAGTGGATACATTCCACTATACTGGAACGCGCTTATTCTTCATGGTAATCAGGCGTCATCGTCATCTTTATCACGTGTAGTGGGTACATTCCACTATACTGGAACGCGCTTATACTTCATCGTTATCATATGTAGTACATTCCACTATACTGCGTCATCGTCATCTTTATCACGTGGAGTGGGTACATTCCACTATACGTGGCTACCTACCTACCTACCTACCTACTACTACTACTACGACTACAGAGGAGGGACAGACCCACACCCTAAGGAGGTTCGCCCCTAAAACTAAAGTGCCTATTCGGCGAGGATAAATGATTATGGTCTATAGACCAGAACACGGTGATGTCAAAGGGCTTTGACAAGCTTGGTAAGCCCGCGTCACACACAAAATTTCTCAATTTTGCAAAATGACCTCGATCTGCATCGTAATACTTGGCTCATAGTCGAAAAATGCGGCACAGGCAGCTCGCTTCTCGCCGACTGCTTCGCATAACATAGATGCCCACAGTGAGTGAAAACAGAATGAATTTGTTGCTTGGGACTCACTCGGATTGTGACTTACGCAAAGTTTTCTCAGCCACGATCATTAATATTTTTGCTAACCAACATTCTGTGCAACCGGCCTCACTCGTGCTCCAATTGCATAAAACTTTACTCCGTCGGAATTGGCCGGTTTCCCAATAACCGATATTCAACTCGGCCAAACTTACTCGCAATCAACCTCACCAAAATTCAAATTAACCGGTCTTTCTTTTACCCAAAATCACCAATGTGACATATATTGCAGCATGAGCTTCCTAGCCGTACTGATACAAAATTAGAGAGATTTCCTATAACCTCATCAAGCAACCACTTGAGTGCCAGGAACATTGAAGTCGCTTAAGGAAGCCTCAAGAAGAACGACCGGGAGCCAAGGATACTTGATTTTGTGAAAAGACCACCGAAGTTTACTGTGCTAATCGCTTACCTATGAAAATTTTTCGCGAATTTTAAATTATAAAGACAGCCGCCGCGATTCCCTTTGGATAAGACATGACGAATGCTCCTAAATGTCAGGTGAGCTAGCCACGACTTCCACTGTCTCAAGGCACAGTGTCCGACGTCCATTCTGACAGTTTACGAGCTCCTACACTTCTTCAACGACGGCTCACCGCGCTCGTTGATGAGTGTCATCAAAAGCTGTTCCAGCAGCTCGATGTGGCTTTTGTAGATGGTCTCCCAGCCGGGCGTCTGGACTACGTCGTCCAT
>JALIZH010018905.1:0-36688 GCA_030522465.1 Rhipicephalus appendiculatus
ATGTATGTGACTCTAAATCAGCGGCGTATCCAGGGGGTGCGTTCAGTATTTCTACGCCCCCCCCCCCCCCTCCCCCCGGGAATTAAACTTCCTGGCCAACACACTGCTGCCAATAGATAAGCATTCCCGAACTAGGTGATTGGGAATTAGCTGAAAACTCTCTTTAAAAATTCAATTAGTCAAAATGATAAGTGGTGCATTCATGAGCACAATAGAGCATGTCGAAAAATGCGCATAAATCAAGTGTTGAGTTCAAATGTTTGCGAGGTTACTTCAGTATTTACAATAGTTACACACCAACCTCTGAAGATTTTCAAGAAAAACGAGTCATTCTGTTCCTGGCTTTCACCTCGCTGAAGCCTCACGCGACTACAGCGCCACTCCCCGCCTCCGCTTGCAGGGAGCCACGCAACAGAGCCGAGTCTTCAAACTTAAGTACTTCTAGAAAAGTTCAGAATTAACAAATTCGAACATCAGCAGTGGTCAGTTTCCAGAGACTGAAGGTTCACCTCTTTAGCCGCGTTATATGTAAACTGTTCAGAGGTTTATTGTCAGAGAACGCAGGAAAACGGGCAGCGGTTAGCAGCGATCAGCCAAGCGCAGCAACCACGAGCTCATGTCGATGACGATGCCGCTGAGGCGCAGAGCAATGCCGCTGAGGCGCAGAGCAATGCCGCTGAGGCCACTCTTCTTCACTACAATCGCCCTCAGCAGAAAAGCAGCGCCATGCTGGCGGCTTAGGGTGAAGACACAAATATTGGATCATAGTACGGCTTCAGGCGAGATACGCGTACAAGCTCGCAGCCGCGATGGCGTCGATTTGTCACGGCGTGATGGACCCCACGGGGTAATTGGCGTGGGACGTTCCCTCTGCAACGCAGTATGGTCCGAGTTATTCGGCAACGAGTTTTGCGGATCGGCCGGCTGTGGTAGCGGGTACCCGAAGCCATCCCAAAGAACCGGGGGGGGAAAGTTGGTGCCGAACGGTCACCAGGTCCACGAGATTGCTGCTGCCACTGGTCCTTGCTAGAAAAGGAGCGGGCAAGCTGGCGGCATTCTTCATGTCGGGTTGCTTCGGACAGGAGAGTACTTTCGTATTCATAAGAATGGTGCCAACTGTATGCGAAGGTTCTCGTCCGTATAGAAGGACTACGGCGAAAATGAAGTAGCTTGCTTCGCAGTATTGTAAGCGTAGGTGACGAAAGGGAGAACTTGGTTCCAATTTGAATGATCAAAAGGGACGTACATTGATAGCATATCGCCAAGGAACCTTTCCACTTGGTAACGAGTCTGCGACGATGCCTTCACCAAATTACTCCTCCTCCTAACTTCGCCGCCCATTCCTCCGCCACTTCGATCCTGCCGCTCCGTAGGAGGTTCACACTGATACCAGCGGCGTCGGACCTGGCGTTGTGCTCACACAACGAAAAGCAGGGTTTGATGAATATGTCGTCGCCTACGCGAGCCGAACTCACGCCAAAGCCGAGGCTAACTACTCGGTGACTGAGAAAGAGTGTTTAGCCCATTATGTGGCCCATTGAAAAATTTCGCCCTTACCTGTGTGGTCCCGCATTAGACGTCGTCACTGACCACTACGCCCTTTGTTGGCTATCCACTCTTGAGGACCCTTCTGGATGACTTGCTCACTGTGGCCACTGTTCTTCACTACAAAACACACAGGACAGCCTCTGTGTCACCAAGACAACTTGCGATAATGCACTACGATTTGTACGTAAAGGTAGACGTTACAATACAATATTTTTTAGCAATGGCACCTGCACGTATGAGCACTGATGACCAATATAATGTAATTACTGTAAATTATTTCATGTTTAGATATATGACAGACCTTTAGAGGTGTTTGGTTCGGCGTTGTTTATGGCACATCACACATTCTTGTCCTCTTCTTCATGATACATGTCCGCATCTTTATATAAATGATAAACAGGAGGTTGGCACCTATACGGCGGCTTCTTCTTGTCACTCAGCGGACAAAAAAGAACGGCAATACAAACAAGTAAAATATCAGAAACATATGGCGGACATAACGACACCACTTGTTTAAAGCAATAAAAACTGACACTGTGAGAAAAACGAAGTTTTATGGGTGGGTTCAAATACGATGTAAAACCGCGGTCTTTCTTTTACCTGCTTTGAACACGTCATCAAGTGGTAGCGGCGCCTTAAATAGTGAAACATGCGGTAGCTCCACCATCACGACGGCCGCAACGCTCCGCTTTTGCCTAATTGAATTAAATAGGCTGACGCGAGCTGCGCATCATGACTGAGGGAAAAGTAAGGCGACGCTAGGTGGCTCCGGTGCTCATATCCGCCTTCCGAGGAAACGCAGGTCACGACCCACAACCTAGAATTCCTTTTTTACTTTTTTCTTTTGCCTGGTACATGGAGTAGCGGTGATTTGTCCATCACGCCGAGCGTTCCACGGAGGCCGCTCGATTGGTTATCGGTTTTCACGGGGAATCCCGGGCCGAATGCTTTCTGAGGGCTAGAACGCGTAGAGTACCGTTTGATGCGGACGAAGTTCCTAGATCCTAGATAATGCTTAGTCTTTAGGAAGCCGCCTCGCATCATTTTCTAGTGCGCACACTGAATTCCTTGCGTCCGTAAACCGTGTGACTCGCGTATACGTGCTGACAAAATGGTTGTCTAGAACATTTTCCTGGGCGAGTTCGTGCGTAAGTTTAGTAAACATTAATGACCGCCTGAGGGAGCATGCCAATAGCATAGGAAAAACTGATGGTGCGCATCTTCCGGCGCATGTTAAGTCATGCTCATGTGTGCCACGTTTTGCGCTAGTTAAGATTATTGGCAAGAGCAGGGATCAAACGGCGAGGGCGCTATTAGAAGCGTTCAACATTAGATGGAAGGGGTCCGCTTGTGTCAGTGACACAGCAATCGTGCTATATGGATCCGAGTTATCCTTTTTTTAATACACAGCTGTCCTGTTGACATGTATGACGTCACTTCTTCACGCATCTGCGCATCCTCGGAAGATTTTCCTGGCTTGCAGCCTTTTTGCTGTCAATAAACAGTTGGTAGTAGTTGGCGCTCATCTGTCTTTCTTCCTTTCCCGTCTTCGTGTTGCAAGCTTTGCGCCACAAATAATATGTTTAGTAAAAATGGTTGTCTGTTTTCCCTTTCTTAACACTTCCGCCACCTTTCGGGATTCCGCAGAACTCATTTTCATGGCAAAATGTACGTGCCAGATTTAACCTAGTACACGATATGTTCAGGCTGAAGGGTTTTGCTGAAAACACGGTCTGATTTGACAGCGGTGAAAGTTGCAGAGGAATTAAATTTTCCCGAGTTTGTTGCTGCTATCCATGCTTAAAGGGCCACTAAACCACCTCCGATATTTTTCCAAACATTCCGAGTAAACACGCGCATCGTGTGCAGAATGCCGTCACGATCAACGATGCGACTCACGGCACCGCTAGAAGCCGCGGCCGCGCCAACAAATTCCAAAAAACAATCCCTCCTCCGCGTTACGTGAGGAAGTGAATATGTGACGTAGAGCGCAAGTCATGCTCTATTGGTCGAACAATAACCTACGACTTCCGGTAAGTCTGCAATCAGCTGGCCGCGCTCCTTGTCGTTGTTCATCGCGTTGCCCGTGCGGAGGTGTTCTGGCACGGCCATGGGCATCGGCAGGGGGGTGCAAAAGGGGCACTTGCCCCCCTTCAAGCTACACGAGCATATGCCCCCCCCCCCCCCCCCCCCAAAGCCACACCAGTGCCCCCCCTCCCCCTCTCCCACCATGATCCGACACGGGTTTGCACAAAGCCAAAGACAAAATCCTGCCGACGCCCATGGGCACGGCGTGTCACCGTACGGATCCATCATGTTGGCGATCCTTTGAAGGCGCGCGCAACACAAGGTCCATGCCGGCACGATTCGTATGAGCACGGGCCGGCACGGCAGCAGCGGTTAGCCAACAAGCGCACAGTCCACGGAGCAGACGGAGTGCGGAGTCGCGGCAACCGGAAGTATCATTCTAAAGCAGCGCAGCAAGACGAGGACATAAGAAACGAAAGAAACAACGGGACGGGCGCTCGTCCCGTTGTTTCTTTCGTTTCTTATGTCCTCGTCTTGCTGCGCTGTTTTAGAATGATGTCAAACCAACTTGCCCAATTATATGTTCTGTTAAACCGGAAGTAGAAGGTGCTTCGAGCAGCGCGTCGGCGGCGACGTATGCCACGCGAGATTGGAAGGGGCGCTCGGCGAGAGGGCAAACCGGCTTTGGGAGAGGATACCAACGGAGGGTAGCGATGGAAAGAGCGAAAGGAGCGATCGCCGCGTTTCGATGATCAAACGCGTATAACTCCGCTATTACGGCACCGTTTCGAAAAATTCTCACGGCTCCGTGTTCGTTGTACACTCGTGCACAACTTCCCCACCGGCAACTGAATTTTGACCTCTGGGTGGTTTAGGGGCCCTTTAAGGCGTGGACATTATGCCACCATATTGCTTACAAGTTTAAATGCGAAGCATTTCTTAGCGAACTTCGGCGACTTTGAGCGTATCTATCTATCTATCTATCTATCTATCTATCTATCTATCTATCTATCTATCTATCTATATATCTATCTATCTATCCGCCTAGGACTTTTTGCTCTCCAGACCGTAGTTAATGGGATTTGTACCAAAATTGGTATGGAATAACATGACTGTATGACGAACACGAATGACTGGTCATATAATGAAAATCGTGACTAACTTGTCATGAACGGTATGATTTACATGCCATGGCCGTGGTGCTCCTGTGGCCGTTTCCTTAATTTGATATAGCCAAGAATTGGTATGATGAGACAGTTCTGCATGACCAACATAAATGACAGGATGGTAACGTGAAAATCATGAAGTGCATGTCATGTACAACATGATTTACATGCCACGCTCATGGTGCGCTGACGGCAGTCTCACTAGCTTGATATGCACCAAATTTGGTATTGCGTGACGTGACTGCAGGACGAACATAAATTACAAGTGGTAATATGGAAATCATGACATGTCATGTGCAGCATGACTTGCATGCCACGTTCATGACACGCTCGCGGCCGTTTCGTTAGCTTGATATACACCAAAATTGATATTGTGTGACGTGACCGTATGAAGAACATAAGTGGGACGTGGTAATATGAAAGTCATGAAATGGATGTCATGTATAATGCCATTTACTTGCCACGCTCAACTTGCACTTGCGTCTAGTTCGCTAGCTTGATATACACCGAAATTAATATTGCGTGACGTGATTGTATGGCGAACATAAATGACAGGACCTAACATGTAAATCATGACATGCATCTAATGTACAGCATGATTTGTTCCTTGCTGGATGCTTCGATTCTCACAATGCGTGGGATCTCCTGGGTTTTGGTTTAACGAAATATAAAAGGAAGTCAATCAATTCGACTTAAAACATATTCAGCGCTAGTGAACAAGGACGTGAGAGAGACAACACAATGCGCTAACTTCAACAATTTTATTTCCAGGAAACAACAGACTATTTATTCGTGCACAGTGGCGCCACCAGTCCACACCCTAGCCAACCAGAAAGGCTCTTTCCCTATCTAAGAGGCCAGTTGATGGTACACTCACACACGTGTTGGTATTGCGATAGACAGCTTGGGCTTCAATAATATCTCTCACGCCTTTATCTATGTGTTTCGCCAGAACCGTGCAAGAACCGTACATTGTGCCTTAACGATTGTCTACGCGAACAGACGTTAAACGTTACAAACAAGAATAATTATGGTCACTTGTCTGTTGATTGTTTGGAGTGCGGTTGCGCACCAATGTACGGTTGTAGTGTAAAGTTTTGTGCGCTACAAGTAAACAAAATCGACGACGAAAAGCCAGTTGGTTGTACATAGTTTACACTATGTACAACCAGCTGGCCCAGTTGGTTGTACATAGTTTACACTATGTACAACCAGCTGGCCCCTACCCTGGCTCTTCGTACGGTTCTAAATAATTGTCGTGTTTTCGTGCAGAAAGCAACCATTATTTGCAAGCGTTTCTGTAGTGTTGGCCTATACGCGCACATGTCCTTGCCCCACCTGCGGGCTAGTTCGCGTCGAGGCACCCAACGAGCGTCCTTGAGGAGAACTTCTTCTTGGCCTAGTTGGTGTTGTTTGCTGTATGGCATATTGCCGCTAATAAAACACACACACAAGTGAGACACAAATAGGACGACAAATAGGACGACGTGTGTGTTTTATTATCGGCAATATGTCATACAGCAAACAATGAGCGTCCCTCTGTCTAAGACGAAATCACGCGTGGCGATATAGCACAGTGCTGACGCCAGATTCGCATGCTGAAACACAGCGCGTCACAGAGATGGCAGCAAGAAAATGAAGCGGGACTGTTCATCTTCGATCAGACTTTTTCTACTTGAAGCTGGACTGGAATTATTTTAACTTTGTACCAATGTGGGAATGCGGCTTCAAGAAAAAAAAGACGCTTGAACCTTTAATGATCCTGCTAAGTTCTTGGCCCAAAATTACTTTTGCAGGAACTCTATCTATCGTGGATGGATAGAGAGTGTATGCAGGCGCACTGAAAGTATAATAATCTATTAATTTATGTGGAACTTTAAACGGAAACATATTTGACAGAGTCAATATGTTTACAGTGGTCTGGCTGGATCAAAATTACACGAATAAAACAAACTCTCCAGGTACTTTTTAATCTAAGTTTTTAATATTGATATTAAAAACCGGCCCTACGTTTCGAGACCCATTCGGTCTCTTCAATCACCCCCTGATGAAGATACTGAATGGGTCTCGAAACGTACAGCCAGTTTTTAATTTCAATATTAAAACTTAGATTAAAAAGTGGCTGGAGAGTTTGTTTTATTCGTATAATTTGTACCTTACCTGTGGCTTGGCGACCAAGCAAGAGAGGAAAATAATGCGCTCGTTGTCATCATCATATGATTCAGAATCATCTTATTCACGTTTGAATACTAACAACTCTATACATAATATCACTTTTTAGGAGCGAAGCTCCTTAGGCTCCATGAGACTGTTTGGCGTAGCTTCATTAAACGTTCAGCGACGATGGTCACTGCCCCGCCAGGATGACCTACACCTTAAAACACGCGTAACATATGCGTCAAAGCTGGCAATCATTTTGTGCAAAACAGTGCCACTTTCGAGAGTGTAGATGCATGTCAAAATTTGATGAATGCACAGTTTTGTACAGGCACAAGGTCTGGCACATCGATAATAGCGGTAGCGAATGCGTAAGCCAGCCGTCGATTAGCATGCACAAAGAAGAAATAACATACCTGAGCAGTTATCTCTCATGTAGAACACCATGCGTGCCGGATCGATGGACTCGCCTCGTGCCTGTGCATGCGCAAGTAAGCTTTTGTGTCTACCTTATTTTTCGTGGCTGTGCGCCTTCTTAAGTCGTTTGCGGGGCATTCACTTGTCTCTTCTGTCAGTGTTGGCACGCCCTGTCTTTTTAATACGAATACCTACCAAATAGCTCAGCTCCCTGTTATTCTTTACACCACAGTTAATTCTTGTTGTCAATGGCTTCTGCGTGTCCAATTAGTATGCGCCACAATAAAATAAAATAATCAATATGTTCTCTAGTCCTTCAGTATAGTCTGCTAGTTTGCTTGGCAGCGGCCGCTCTGTCAAGTCTATCTTTTTTTTTATTCAGCTCAGCAAACAGTGACATGTTAAAAGCGAAATGGCGGTTTATCTATTTATTTATTTATTCATTTATTTTAATTGTTTGTTTGTTTACCGTATGTGGTGCCATAAAGGGAGAAGTGACATAAAAAAGATCTATTGAAAGAAATCACATATGAACACATTGGACTATACCGTCATGCATGAGCGCGGATGACGTGCAGCAAAGCAAAGGATGCCGGGCAAGCAGCAAGGGAAGGCGGGCGATAGGTACACTTTGTGATTTATATGTAGGCATACAGGGTTCTTCCATTTCGTTCAAATAATTGGGCGGGATGTCCAGGTGAAACCGGAAGGGAAAACTGACATTGCGCTTCCACCAACTTGTCAGCGTTTAATCGGTTACCCGAAGCCGCCGCTTTTACGTGTAGACTTTCCTTTCCCGAAATATGGAGGGGACGTTTGCTTCGATGTGTGAGCCTGACCCTTGCAATCACCGCCTTCAGAACACCATCGTCGGGTCCTGTCAATAGTGCAACGACCCTCTTATCCCTCCTTTTTTTAGTCTTATAGTGGCCGTCGTTGCTACATCTGGTCCATCGATGGAGTCTCACATTCAGCCTCTGGGGGGGAAAATGGGTGACCTGAAGGATTCCAAACGCTTACTCCGGTTTGCTGCATTTCTATTTCAGCAGAATGGTTCTAGAGTGAAATGCGGAAGAGAAGTTGTACGACATCGCAACGTGTAGCGCTCGACCGCGCGACGCGTCACTGGCCCCGCTGTCGCCGCCATATTGTTGATTCGTTACACCAATCAAACCTGCCACCGAGGGCCGGGTCATAGCTTGGTGGTGCAGTCGACGCTTTCGCCTCCATACGCTGAGCAGTGCCATGAAAGTGGTTGTGCCATTGTGCTTCCTTAAGGACACACAACTGCATGTCGTCGCGTGAATTGCTCGTAGCATTTGTGACCTGTTACGTTTAGCGTGGGTGTGCGATTGTGGAGATCTGGTACTTAAAGCTGCCGCCTCCTACAGGTCTGCAGTTGCTAAGTAAATAAAGATAGAACAGAAATAAAAAAGAACATAAATCAATAAAACAGATACACTGAAGAAAAAAATAAACAAAAAGCTGAAGATCCTTTCATGTGTTTAACAGCGAACTATAGTGAAGGGGAAGTGCTTTTCTTGACTATAGAAGGAACAGCATTGTGTTGGTCACTCAGACTCAACGCGCACGCCTCTGGCTGATTCAGGTTTGATTGACAGGCCGTTGCTGGCTGTCTACGCCAGGCAGTGACGGAGACGTAGGGGAAATACACATTGTACATATTATTATGCGAGTGGACTGTCAGCTGCATATACAGGAACGTCCTGAATGGCGGCCGTTTCTTTCTTGGCAATTCTACTATACGCAGAGATCGTGCCGGGGGCCCATTTATTTTCTTTTGTTGGAATATGTTAACTTCTGTCGAAGATCTTTTGCCTATCGAGACGCTCACCCTCAGCCTGCTGGGTAGGCGTCTCTTTGAGACAGGGCTTTTCCGAATGCCTCAGGGAGCACATTGTGCTCAAGAATTTAAAGAAAGGATTGTAACGTATGATGAGAGAAGTGTGCGTGAAGGAGCGTTCGGAAAGCCTACAACGCGTGCCTTATGAACAGGTTACACAGAAAGATTCCACAATGCCGCCGAAACTTCACCTGCTACAACTCCAGCTACCTGCGCATTTCCACATCAATCGGCTACTTTTAAAGACAACATTTTGCGCAAAGCAAAGTCAGGATTTTGGGCAGAAGTTTAGCGGTGGAAGTTTTCGCATTGAAATCCCGCTGAATCCAAGGCAGAGGGAGAAGAAGAGGCCGTACACTCATCGAGGCAGCTGAGCAGCTGTCCAGGTTCAGTTGAATGTTACCTCTTCCGTAAAGCTCACATTTATAAGAACATACATTGTCGCAGGAGTTGGCGTATCGACGAGGAACGCGTACTTCTGCTCGTATAGTAAACTTGTGCTCTTGTCAGCGTACGTGAGCAGAAATTATACAGTTCTAAGGCTACCAAATAAAAAAAAACGACCCGCAACACTGGCAAGTCTAACAATAGGCAGCATTTAGAAGAAAAAAGTCTAGCGAAAAGAAAGTTTAGCATTGTCTTCAGTGTGCTTCTTCTATGCACAATTGCCTGCCAGAGAGATCTCACGTTTGTATCATTCAAAGATAGATGAGATAAGCGAGTTTGCAGGGACTTTCAGTTCAGTTACTATGCGAACCCTAAGGCCTTCATCTGCAGCACTATTGCAGTCTCGCTATCAAATTTTGAGGCTACAAAGGGCAACACATGGAAAATGAATAGAATATCGGCATATGTGTATTGGTAGCCCATTCTGAGGACCTGGGATGATTACAGAAAAATATACAGCGATACTTAATCAATTTAGCCTGCTGCCTATATCAACTTCGTCGCAACAGTTACAATGCATTCTCATAAAGAAGTCATTTGGTTTATTTCTTTTTCGTTGGGGTAGGGTGTTCCTCTGCCATGAAGGTGGGTCAGTATTGCGTAAGAATTGCATTTACTGTAGTGTCCTGCGCAGCAGTACACTATGTTCATGAGTGGTAAAGTGTTGTCTTTACTCCCATGTTCATGAGTGGTAAAGTGTTGTCTTTGACAATCCTACAGTGCGGTGTGGAATGTGCTTGCTGACAACAGGCTTTCTACGCCCGAAAATAAGTTATCATTGTCTATAATGTCACAGCGAGCTCGTGAATTATCAACAAGGTGGCGTTGAGCAAGAGAGTGTAATAACAGGAATGTTTTATGTGAATTCCACGATAAGGTTAATTGATGCAAGATCAGAGTGTTCATGCTGCAAAAACAAATTGTCGAAGAAAGATGATTCGTGCCTAATATGTGATAAACGCGTAGACTCAATGGCGAGAATGTCTTCCAACATCAAGGTATTCATGCAAAAGGAAGGAAGCAGTAAATCTGCCCGAGGTATTTGTCTTCCAAGGCTATTTTAGAAACACAACTGAAGCATCAGCAAGCAGTGAGAGAAGGCTGAAAACTGATAGTGGGAAAACTGTTTTAGGAAACACAAGGAGTGAATATGTTTTACAGCAACAATGAAAAAATTATTAGCTGGGGGGAAAGTCAGAATTGACCACTTGTCAGAACAAACTACAGAACATAGAGATAATTCGTAAAGAGGTTGGTGGCCCATGCCGTAACCCTGATTCAAACGGTATGCTCATAACACGCATATGCCCATTCTCAGCGTTATTTAATGCGAAGCATTTCTTTGCGTACTGTAAGCACTTTTGCGTTTTTATCTATCTATCTATATATCTATCTATCTATCTATCCGCCTAGGTCTGGGTGCTCTCGTGATGGCCTCCTTAACTTGGGGTAGACCAAAATTTGTATGGGAGGGTAAGAGATATTGACGTATATGTCTGGCTGCTGATGACATGAATAACGTGAAAATCCCGTCACGTACTTCGTCAAACTCATTTCTCCAGCCACGTGTGGCTCATACCCGTATACCACGGGCAGCGGGAGGCGGGTATGCGCCACAGGACTTTGACAATTTATATCTACCCAGGAACGGCGAGGAACGGGTATTGCTAATTTAAATGCGAGAGCGTTAAGGAAAACTAACATGGGTGGCGCTGACACTGGTAATTTAAAGGCGACAGCGTTAAAAAAATGGACATTGGTGGCGTTCACGCCAGGAATACAAAGAATAGAAACCAGAGTCCTAGCAGCAATCGAACCCAAGCATTCTGCGTGGCAATCAAGCCTTCTACCACAGGGCCACATCAGGTCTGGAAACTGCTTTGGAAGAACATCTTATGCAGACGTAATGTTAGTGAAACGTATATTGTGGTTGCAGTGCTGGCTATCTAATTTTATAAACATTACATACGTACTCCTATGGCGAAGAAGTCATGTCGGGTTTACGTCAGTTGAATACTTAAGCGCCATCCACTGTAGTTGGTTTACGAAGCACTATTCAGGGCTACCATCCTTGCAAGCACAAGCTCTACATATCAGCTTACGGCTTCTGGTGTTGGCAAAAGCCATGTTTCTGTCGGCATCGTTACACAACTGCAAACAACTGGTTATATGAAACATATGCGACTGTTCAACATGTCTGCGCGTGCAACATTTGTAAATATGTGTAGCGTGATTTCATGACGTTTCCCCTTCAGTCACGGCGTGCACAATTGTGTACGCGAACTTCAGAAGCGCGTCACACGGCGCCTGTTTCTTCAAATGGCCTGAAACTCAGTGTGCACATTCCTGCAGGCTTCTTGAGTGGACAAATAGCGATCATTTACCTTCATAGTGCTGCGTATTGCTGCAGAGGATCACTTTGCTAGAGACACTACCGTGTTCGATGATCGTTGGACGTGCCGCGTTCCAGGAGCAACGTCAAGAGTATCGTTTTTCTCAACTCGAAACAAATAAAACCAAAAAAGAAACTGTGCATCCATTTCGGGCCTAATTGTTGATTCTTTTTATGCAAGTATTCAAGCTGACTGACTGCAGAATAATTAGAGAATTAGTTGCACGCTAATTTACTTTAATTACTGAAATTCACATCAAACAACATATTCCTTAATTTTCTTTCTTGGAATCCTTGGAATTATGCCATGCGAATTTCATGCATTTGCAGTGGCGCATCTTAATTCGTGACTGAAGGGGATAAAACAATTACAACCTAGTCACCTTACCTCCGGATGCTTCGCATAACGTCGATCCCCATGGTACTTGGGATCTGCGTAATTTTTTAGTTGCATTTTGTTAACAAGAGAGCATGGACACGATAACGCGCCCGCATTCCATTTTTTCTTTTAGTTTTTCAACCCAGCGTCGAATAAACAAGACGTTCTTTACGTCTGCTCCGCTTCCTGGTTTTCAACATCATGGTGCCGGGACCAGGATGAAATGAACAGTTGAAGACCCCTAATGATGAAGCCAACTCTGCGAAGAGGATGGCCAATCGACGCGATCAATGCGACGACGTTGGGAGAGAAATAAATGATCTACGTCATCACGAGCCCTGCGTTTCCCGACGTGACGACATGGAAAGGCTACGACGTAAACGTATTACGGTTCGAGCTGCGGTCACCAGGATCATCAACGACATGACGACGCCTATTCAGACGGAACCAACGCCAACTGGTGAGCTAACTAACCATCTTAACCTATTGAAGATAAAAGAAACGATGCTAACGGACCTTGACAGCCAAATAGAAGAGCATGTTGCTGAGAATAACCTTGAAGATGAGATCCAAAGCGTCGGGCAATACCAAGATTCTATCGTCCTCGCGAAGGCCCGCGCTCAGGGTTGCCGTTGATGGCTACTTTGCGCCAAATTGGCTACTTTTCGACCCCGTCTGGCGACAAAAATTTGCAGTTGGCGCCATGGCTATTTTCTGGCTACATTTAAAGTGCTGGTTTGGCGCATTAAGTAGCCATTTTTTTTCTCATTTTTGCAGACGAAATAGATTGTTTTTAAGCTTTTCTCTCGCTTCAGCGGATGCGTACGGTCGTCCTCCACCCACCAGTAGGCTGGTGCGCATCGAGGCAGCCCTACGCGACCCTTAGCGCGTCTCCAAATACGGAGTGGCGAAGTTGCGTGCATGATGAACGCCTGGGCAGCTCGGTGCTCAAGCTTCCCGCCATCTATTGTCATGCTACGCGGAAGTTTTACGAATAATTTTGATGCGCAGTGCGTGTTCTCGTGTAAACTTGGGAAAACACATTTCTGCAACAAAATTTATCTCGGCTGTTCATCTACAACCAGAATTTGGTCTGCAACTTCAACGAAAATCTGTTTCAACTTACATGTTCCAACTGACTTGCTGTCTGGAATATTCTAATATAACTTTGTGTCTGGCAAGAACTCATAATTTCTACATAAAATATATGCACGAGTAATAAATTTATCATTATTCGTACATTAATTATTTCCAACTTATCGGTGGCTTTTTATGGTCTTACTTATTCAAAATGGTATTATTTATTGATCAAAACTAAAGAATCTGCTCATAATACCACTTCTGTTCCATTAGGCTACAAATATGGCGATAATATTAAATGGCATGGCTACTTTGGCTACTTTTGGCTTGAGTTCTGGCTCCTTTTCTAGTTCACCCAACGGCAACCCTGCCCGCGCTCAACGTATTTTATCCGCACCTCAAACAGTAGCTACGCATGCATGTCCTGATGACTCTCAGCCATCTCATGCACAGATTAAGCAGCCTAAGCTCAATGTACCGAAGTTTCACGGTGACCCCATTAAATGACCTCAATTCTGGGATCAATTTGAGTCAACGATTCACCCAAACCGATACCTCGCCGACGTAGACAAAGTGAAGTATCTCCGGAGCTACCTGTCGGGTAAAGCGGAAGGTGTTATCAGCGGCATGGCCACAACCAACGAAAGTTATGTCACAGCTATAGATCTTAAAGAAAGATTTGGCCATAAGTCACTGATTGTCAACGAACATATGCGCCGGCTTCTAAACTTACGTATAAAGTCCATTCATGGGAAGATTTCGAAGCGCTTGAAAGGCTGTATGAAGAGGTGTAAACCCGCGTGAGATCCTTTCGTAACCTTGTTGTCGAAGAAAAAGAGTATGGAGTGTTACTCAAAACGTCAATAATACAGAATCTGCCGCAAGAAATGGTACTCCGTTATACTCAGCCCACCTTGTCTTCGACGAATACAAGCGGTACTAGTGGCCAACTAGAGGAATTGTCTATTCTTCTAGACTTCTTGAACCTTGAAATGAGAAGCCGGGAACAGGCGTTGCTGATGACGGTTGACCACAGAGAACAAGCCTTAAACGGCAAAATAAAATCTAATGATGATAACCCAAGTTCAGGGTCTATGTAAACCGTGAAACTCTCTCCAGAGAGTTGTATGCTCTGCGATGGCAAAGATCACTCGGTGGATACCTGCCCAGCTAAACTAACATTAGATGAGAAAAAAGAGAAGCTGCGAAAGTTGGGATGTGGCTACCGATGGGCTAGACCATTTCACCGGTTGAAGGATTGCAAAAAGTAGAAGAGATTGCCAAATGCAAGGGATGACATATTACACCGATGTGCGACACATAATGGAGACGGACGAATACAGAGACGCAGACAACTGTTTCCAGCTCATCTACCTGTACAGACTCGTTCAAGAACGCAGTATCTCTGCAGACCGCGCAAGTTTGGGCTCAAGGCACACGCAGAAAACACCTCGTAAGAATGTTAATTGATAGAGGCAGTCAACGCAGCTTCATGACGGAAGACTTGTCTAGGAAGCTGAAAGCCACAGTGAAAGCAGCACCGAAACAAGAACGGCGGGAGGAGCGATGATGGAGAGGGGGACAATCACTAAGAAAAGTCGCTAACTTCGGAGCCGGCCGCACAGTCCCCCCTGATGAAGAGACCGAACGGGTCTCGAAACGTTGGGCCAATTTTTTAATTTCATTATTAAAAACTTAGATTAAGAATTGTGGCTGGAGAGTTTATTTTTTCGTATAGTGACAAGAGAGAGTGGACACGAGCACGCGCCCGCATTCCATTTTTCTTTTCAGTTTTTGAACCCAGCGTCGAATAGAGAAGACGTTCTTTACTTCTGCTCCGCTTCCTGGTTTTCAACACCTTTTAACTAGATCTAACAGCAACAATGTTGTTTTGGTAGTAAGGTGGTGTGGCAATACATGCCTAAGATGCTTTTGTTTGAATGTTGATTTAAATGGCACTAAAACTAAAAGCCTCCTAATTAAAAAACAGTATATACTGAGAACTCGAATGACCCTATATCCGAGTAAAACATATTAAGAAATATCAATGCTAGAAGGGCTTCCACAGCGAAAATACCTTTACATGTGTACGCAAACAACATACTGAATAATCTTAGTTTTCTGAAAAAGGATATAGAAGTATGCAAAGTGAAACTGTTACTGCATTTATCACTAGCACTTCACCAGTATAACGCCAGTAATTCCATAGTGCAGATATGAGAGGTTGATACTCGGCGTTTGTGTTGTCTTGGCTTCTTTTTTGTGTCCTTTTTAGGTGCGATGCAGCTTATGGCGGAGTTTAATCCGGTGGTGGTGGTGTGCGGCGTGACCATCCTTACTGCACATGCGCAAACCCTCTCCACACGCCTGCTCTCCACACACCAGCTACCATCTGTGGCTGCGCCGTAGCCAGCCTCCCTCTCCCCACATTCCCCCCTCCCCGTTTAGATAAAAGGCTCGCGTTAGGTCGTACACACGCCCAATCACTGCGCCGGCTGCGCCGGTGTCATGAGTTCCAACGTCACGTCGGCGCCAGTTGCAGTAATACCTTAACGCCTGCCGAGATCGCGTAGCAACGGGTGGAGCAGCGGAAAGCTCGACGCGCCGAAGCGCAACGTAAATGTCGGCAAGCGGGCTCCGGGCTAGGGAAGCCCAGCGCAAACGGCAACGTCGGCGGGAAACTGCTACGGATGAAACGCGGGCTCGCCATGCCGAAACGCAACGGCAGCGTCGGCAAGCAAACCCCGCTTCGCATCGCCTCATGGTCCCCTTTAGCGGGAGATGGTGTAATTGTTTTGAACACCCTGTCTTTTAGAATACTTACCAACTAGCTCAGCTCTCTGTTCTAATAAAGGTTACTCCCCACAAATATTGCAATAGGATATAATTACAGAGCGGACAAAAGATCGGAATAAACTATGTGCGCACGTACCCAGCCCAGAGTGCACAGATGCTGAGTTTACTTACACATGCTTATTCTGCTGAGTCGTTTCGTCACTTCTATACCACACAAAGGTGAGTGATCTCCGAACTCGATGTACTCTAATAAATAAAGGTGACGTTTCAAGGTCACTCCGAAGACGTGGCATCGATACTTTTTCGTTCATAACATTAAAAGTGCATAAACATTCTGCGCATGAAGCTTTCACTTCGTCACTTCAAGCTATAGGGCATACCGACTCCATTGGTAACGTCTTCTCAGGATGAGGACTTCGGCATAGATCTTTTCGCCTTGGCTCTGCAAGGACGTCTCCACTCTGGAGCCGTGAAGTGCACCACCTCTGCTTTCGTTTTCTCGGAGTAAGAAAAAAATTGGACACCCTCAGCCGGCTCCTGGCGTCACATAATGCCACTACGGGCATCGCGCAACGGTTGGCGTGTTTCTCGACAATAAATGTTTACCTTAGGGGCGACTCGGCCATTGTTAAGGCCCAACGTCGATAGAAGAGTGGACCGTACGCGTACGGTGCGTCAATGCGCTTCAATGGCAAGCTGCAGTTTTTGTGCGTAGTTTGGACCGGTGATGGGGTTCCTCCCTGCTTCCGGTGCTTCGTGCAACGGAGTGTTCTCAATGCATCCACGACGGATTACGTATTCTTGGTCATGACTATTCGCAATGAAAGCTGCACTCCGATTTCTGATCCGTTTGGTGACCGCGCGGCTTAGAAAGTCTCGCTGGCAAAATGATGACTCGGCTGATTTACTTCAATTCAATTTATTCAGACAAACCTTCCCTAGGTTGAAGGGACTAAAGGCAGGTCATCTCTGTCTGACTAAGCTCTCTCCTGCCATACATTCGCTCAATGGAGTGGAACATAGAAATACAGTGATTTCGTTTTTCAGGAACACAAAAGCAAAACGTAAAAAAAACCTAGACACACTATTAGGAACAGGCCCTGTAATATATAACGGTACAATGAACAGCAATTATCCATAGTAAAATATAAAAGAAAAAGAATATGTAAAAAGTTGCAACCAGCAACATATTAGGTCCATACACTAAGTGCAATACATAATGTGATACACGCCACTTGAACCAAGAGCTCCCTCAGTAATGTGTAAAGGCGACCAGATTCCCACGTGTCCCATAATTTAAAAACGGTTGCCAAACACGCCCACGTAAAGGTGGCCCAGTTAAAACTCTCCAGGCTGACCAACACTTGTCTCCGAAAAGCTCCGGCGTGCATCGTGAACCATAAAAAGAGTTCACCGCCATATCCACAAAGTGAATGATGTTAGAGGAGCTTGCTCGGAGATGATCGGGTAACCCGCGAATCATCCGTACACATCTCCTACCATCATATATAGACGTGACAACGTTGTTATATATACATTACATACACAATGTTTATTAATTGACATTTGGATGCCCTATATACATTTTGATGGACTATACACATTATATGTACATAAGAGATGTTCTTTTACAAAGTACAAGAAGGGCGTCCCTCGATGAGCTCGGGCACTTGTTTCCCTTTAAAGATGATTGCTTTATGATGCATGAACTATATACATTATATACACGTGTTCATGCGGCCGAGCGGTAACGAAGAGTGTTCACTGCGTGAGCTCCAGGCGAAGAGAAAAGAAGCGCACGTGCCGAGAGTGTTGTGCGTCGCCTTGAGCGGCGCCGCCATCTAGTGAGCATTCTTGAAATCACCGGAAAGCCGGCGCCTTGAGCGGCGTGTACACGCCGCCGCCATCGCCGCCACCGCCATCGCCGCCGCCGCCGGACAAGGCGCGAGCTTAAGAAGCTTGCCGAGCAAGCTCCTAAAACAAGTACGTCAGCTGTCAGACGGGTGTGGACCACGAGATCCCGTTGTCCTGTGGTAGGAAGTACGTAGCTCAAACTGAGCAATGCCTGAACGATATACTAAGACAGCATACCAACGCTAGAAATGGCAGAGAAGGCCAACTCGCGATTCATTTCCGTGAATGTCAATGTATTGTTGACTTTCGTGCCTGCTCTGTTAACGCGATAGCGTTAAAGAGCTCGTTTTGCAGAAATTGCGGCGGGGGCGTCGGCGGCGGCGTCATTGGTTGTGAGCGAAAATCATCATCTTGTCTGTGACCGAAAAATCGAGAAAGATGCAAATAAAATAAATAATAAAAATTTCCGGGTCCGAATGAGGATCGAACCCAGGCCTACTGCGTGGCAAGCAGGCGTTCTACCACACAGCCACGCTTCTTCTTGGGATTATATATAAAATAACTTCCTCTGCTTGGAAATGGAGTGAAACTAGCTTTCATTCTGTACAAACACACGCATCCTGTATTCAGGCGTCAGAATAGAACCTGTAATATCACAGTAATATTGCGTGGTACAAGCGTACATTGCCATAGGGCGTCAGAAGATGTGAATGTCATAACGACATTGTGGTTCAAAGCCGTCCTCCCATTACAAGAGGCACACAGATTACAGCGCGTATTCCCTTAAGACCATGTAGAGGGTGCATGGCAAGTTCGAAAACATTTCCCGTATTTCCCGCGCATAATTGCTCGTAGTTTAAAGCATACTACCAATTGAATACATAGTATGCACTAAGCGATTGAAGTACGCACTAGGGACAGGATATCGCTATCGCGTTCAACTCCTAAAGGCGAAGCTTAAGGGTCCCCCCAATTTTTGTCGCCACAAGTCAGAAGAAATGGGTAAGATTAATGACTGAGGCCAAGAAAATCACAGAAGCAGACGTTAAGTGTATTAGCGTGGCTTCAATTTCACTGTCGCCTAAGGAATTGTTTCACTTGAATGCTAATGCGCGCTCAGGACTTGCGACAGCGCGTGTGTACATATATTGTGCTTGTGGCGACACAATCTGCGCACAATACCGCGCAGCCTCCACCCACGCTTCCACTCTCCAAGCCGTGACCGTAACACCACCTCACCACAACAGCCTGGTGCTCACGGCCGGTGTTACTACCACCGACGCTTCGGGGACAGAGCCCGGCAATGTCGACCACCCTGCTCTGCTCGGCACGAGGGGAAACGCCAACGGCAGCTCGTAGGCATGGCTGAGAGCTGCCAACCTGGAGGCCGTCGCATCTTCGTCACCGACCAAATCACGAAGCAACGTTTCCTTGTCGATAGCGGTTCCGACATTTGCTGCTACCCGCGATCTCATCTTCAAGGTCCTCGCCCGCCGACATCTTTCGAGCTCAGCGCGGCAAACCAGTCCACAATCAAGACGTACGGCTCGCTGCGCCTGCACATCCAGCTCAGGAACCTACGCCGCGACCTTCATTGGAATTTCGTCATCGCCGACGTCGCTTAACCAATAATCGGCTCGGACTTCTTGGCACATTATAACCTCCTGCCGGACTGCCGCCACGATCATCTCATCGACGCGACAACGGGACATTCCACCCCAGGCCAGCGAACGACCGCACAAGAGCCAAGCATCAAGGTACTCAGTGTTGACAATCACTCGCCGTACCACGCCATCCTCGCCGAATTTCCCGGATTGACGCGCCCCAGCGGACTGCCACGCAAAGTGCAACGCACCACCGGGCACTACATCCAGACCACTTCAGGCCCCCCGGTTTTCTGTCGCGCCCGTCGCCTTGCCCCGGACCGCATGCGCATAGCCAAAGCAGAGTTCGAGGCCATGGTCCATGAAGGAATCGCCCGCCGCTCTGACAGTCCATGGGCCTCGCCACTGCACCTTGTACCGAAGAAGACCGAAGGCTGGCGGCCCTGTGGGGACTACCGTGCCCTCAACGCGCGCACCATCCCAGACAGGTACCCCGTCCACCACATACAGGACTTCGCCCATCGCATTCATGGCTGCCACGTGTTCTCTGTGCTAGACCTGGTGAAGGCCTACACACAGATACCCGTCAATCCGGATGACGTCCCGAAAACTGCAATCATCACTCCCTTTGGCTTGTTCGAGTTTCCCTTCATGAGCTTCGGCCTGAGGAACGCTGGACAAACCCTTCAGCGCTTCATCGACGAAGTCATCCGCGGCCTCGACTTCTCCTTCGTCTATCTTGACGACATATTGGTCTTTTCACGTGACGCCGACGAACACCACGGGCACCTTCGTCTGTTGCTCCAACGCCTCGACGACCACGGCCTACTCGTCAACGTCCAGAACAGCACGCTCGGCGCTTCCACCGTCCATTTCCTCGGCCATGAAGTTTCGTCAGAGGCAACTGGACCCTTGCCTGAACGCATCTCTGACTTGCAGAAGTACCCTCAACCCACCACCGCTAAAGACCTTCGCCGTTTCCTTGGCATGCTGAACTTTTATAGACGCTTCTTACCGCACGCCGCCGACTACCAGGCGCCCCTTCATGATGCCTTGGCTGGTCTACGAGGAAACCAACCCGTCACGTGGACACCGACGTTGGTGCAAATTTTCGAGGAATGCAAGGCTGCTCTCTGCACCGCCACGCTTCTCTCCCATCCCGTGCCTGACGCTCCCTTGGGACTCTTCACAGACGCCTCTGGTTTCGCCATCGGCGCCGCCCTCATGCAAAGCGTGGACAACACCTGGCATCCCTTGGCATTCTTCTCCAAGAAACTCAAAACGACCCCTTCAACCGCCAGTTCCACTGACGAAACCACGACCACCGCCCCGACAAATTTGCCAGCCTACTACAGAGAACTTCTGGCGATATACGAAGCAGTGCAACACTTTCGCCATATTGTCGAAGCACAGTACTGCACCATCTATACCGACCACAAGCCTCTTACCTACGCCTTCTCTCAACGTCGCGACAAACTCCCGCCTGTACAGCAGAACCAACTCTCGTTCATTGCGCAGTTCACCACCGACATCCAACATGTCAGCGGGAAGGACAACGTAGTCGCCGACGCGCTTTCACGCGTAGCAGCCATCAGCTCAGTGCAGATAACGGCGGACATCCTTGCCGAGGCTCAGACTACGGACGCCGAACTACAGGAACTTCTCAAGGGCGGGTCCTCACTTCAGCTACAACAGGTCCCCATTCCAGGGTCGACAACCACTATCCACTGCGACATGTCGACAGGACGGAGCAGGCCCTTCGTGCCCCTGGCCCACCGCCGTCGCCTTTTTAACCAGCTCCACAACCTCAGCCATCCCGGCATACGCGCCTCTACACGTCTCGTGGCTGACCGCTACGTCTGGCCCTCCGTGCTGCGGGATTGCCGCAACTGGGCGCGCTCCTGCATTCAATGTCAACGCGCTAAAGTCACCAGGCACGTCACGTCCCAACTCGGAACATTCCCTCAGCCCTCTGGTCGGTTTGAGCACGTCCACCTCGACATCATAGGACCCTTTCCCCCGGCTGGACCATATCGCTACTGCGTCACCGCCATCGACCGGTACACTCGATGGCCCGAGGCATGGCCCCTCGAGGGGAATCACCGCGGAAGACGTCGCCTCGGCCTTCTTCACCGGCTGGATTGCTCGTTTCGGCGCCCCCCGCCGCGTAACCACCGACCAAGGACGACAGTTCGAATCGCACCTTTTCAGGCTCCTCGGGCTGACCATCGGTTTTGAACGCTTGAGGACCACCAGTTACCACCCCTGCGCCAACGTAATGATCGAGCGTTTCCACCGACAGTTCAAAGCAGCCATTATGTGCCACCCGGACTCAACCTGGCTCGAGGCCATCCCAGCCGTCATCCTCGGTCTTCGCGCCACCTTCAAGCCGGACATCCACGCTACCCCAGCAGAGCTCGTCTACGGGGAACCGCTCCGCCTCCCAGGTGAATTTCTCACTGCGCTGCCTTCCAACAACGCGACGGCAGACCCCACCAACTTCGTCGCCCGGCTCCGACGCACCATCGCCGTCCTTCGCCCGTCACCTGCAGCTCGCCACTGTAAGCCCGCACCTTTCGTCTTCAAGGAGCTTGCAACGTGCACGCATGCTTTCCTCCGCGACGACACCGTCCGCAGGCCCTTCCAGCCACCGTACAGTGGACCCCACCTGGTCGTTCATCGCGACGACAAAAACTTCACCCTGCGCATCAACGGAAACGAAGTTCGTGTTTCGATTGACCGGCTGAAGCCAGCATTCATCGCTTCTGATGAACCAGGCAACACCAGTACACCTAAAGGCGCGCATTTCCAAACCTTGACATCGCAGCCTGCTGCTAGTGTCAATACACGCTCTGGACGTCGCGTGCGACCTACAGACTTCTACAAGCCGTGATGGCTCTCCACTCCGCGGGGGGGTGATGTGGCGACACAATCTGCGCACAATACTGCGCAGCCTCCACCTTGCTATCAGGCAGCCCGGCGTGACACGACCACACGCTTCACTGCAATCGGATAAGGCGCAGCGCCACCGCAGCGTCACCCACGGCTTACGTCACCAGCGGTGGCTACAAAACCAGGCTGCCAAGATTGGAAGCACGTCATTTTGTTCCACTACCTCTGTCGAGCGTAGCGTCAGAATGCTCTCCCGAAGCTGCTACTGTAGTTGAATAAATGTTCGTTACGTTTTCATGTTGGGATGCGTCTTTCCGTCGACACGGCATCCCACATGCTCATTTCGAAATAAACATTGTGGGAAGTGGCACTCTGTGTGTGTGTAATCTACCTTGCTTTTCATAACTACAGCGCTATTTCTTCTTCGGGTAAATGTGCAGCGCGGCACAAACAAAGGACGAGAAACGGACGGCACGAGCGCTGACTCTCAACTGACTCTCTTTGCATATTTAGGGCTTACTAATAGTCGTATGCGAGAGGAAAAGACGATGAACAAGAAGTATTTGAGAAATGAGCTGGCTTTATTAGTCAAATAGTGTATTCTTGGAGTATATGCAATATGCAGCAAAATGCTTCGCAGATAAAAGAAACTCTGATGATTCAATGGCTGACGAGCACAATAGCACAATAGTTCAAAAACTCACGTTGTCCAATCAAGGAAGAACCATTGGAGCTAGACAGCAGCCGTGAAAGAATCATTTTGGCAGCCTTACACAGCGCAGCATTTCTTCGTTTAGCTTGCCGCACTGTCGGTCTCGAAGGGCGAGGGCATGCCGGTCGTGACCAAGACTTGGGGACACTAGAATTACTGTATATGCTCCCTACGGGAGTAGAGTTGCGCATAGGTCTGCCATCTTGCCTGGCTAGCAACCATAGCTATGTGGCGAAGCCGCACTCTCTTTTTGCAGGTGACTTGCTTAAGCCTGTCGCCGATCGAAGAAGCGTGTCGCCGATCGCCGTCGACGTGCCTCGCGTGTCAACGACCGACGATGAAGGAGGAAACACCTGCTTTAGGGACTGTGCCACGGGAGTGCAAAAGCGTTTTTTAGTCTATCCGGTAACACAAAGGAGTATTGTAGTGCCGAAAACAATGCGCCGCCGCTGCCGCCACGTCAAGTGGCACCAGCTATGGAGGATAAGAAACAACTGACGAACACGTAATGTAAGTTCTAGAGATTCCGGGAGCGCCCATCGCCACTCGCTAAGCTTACAGCGTCGATTATTGCTGTACGTTTTTCGAAAACGGTGCCGAATCCACGTAAATACTTTGCTGTCGAAGCTTAAGGACATGAATATAAAGCAAATAAAAGCACCAGTTCGTAGCTAACGAGGTACAGAGCGCACGACAGTGACTTGATAGATTCTAGGTGGACGGCAACCGCTTTCGGCGGCGCGGTCATGTTTTCCGGGCGCGGCCTGTGCATCAGCTTCACCGCAGGACATGGTTGATAGCGGTGTTTGGAAAACGGATGCGCAACTCTGCTACCTAAAGGTAGCATATACAGTAACTCTAGGAGACACGTGCACGTAGCGCCATCTCTTGTCGGTACAGTGGTGGCGTGCCGTAACTGAATGAGAAATAGGCGAAAAAAAAAACATATATGACGAAAAAAAAAAACGCAAGCTATCAAAAACGACTCCCGGTTCTATACAGCAGAGACGTAATAGAAGACACTGTTAAAATTACAGTTCCACGCTACAAACCCCGTGGCTTCCCAGAGTGTTTTAAATTTGACAATGAGACCTCAGGTGTGTCTAATGAGCGGTGTTCAATTTTCCTGGGAAGCCACACACTTTGTAGTGCGACATTGCAATTTTACCGGAATGTTCATGCAAGTTCCTGCAGTATAGATCCCGGAGTTCTTTTTGATAACTACGTTTTTTTTCAAGAGCTATGATTTTTATTCTCCTATTTCCCATTCAGTAATGGTAGGACGCTGTTGCGGCCGCCGAGGGATGGCGCCACGTACACACGTCCCCAAATCCTGTGAATGCGTCCGCCAGCGAAAACTGTGTCAGATGAACGGTTATCTACGGCTTCCATGAGTTAGTTTACCTTACATGATGCAAACAACGCAAAAGCAAAGAAATAAGTTACTTAAGATTCGTGCGCAACCACTGCACAAAAGTAAACGATGGATTTCTAACCCGACGTTGCCCTGAACTAAACAAAAGCTTACACTAACTTGGTACTTCGCTACCCCCGAGCCAGCAAAAAAATAAGGCAGTCAACAATTCGGCCAAATGCCAGATAAGCCATAAAGTAAATTGTTGGTTTACTTTGTCATCTTCAATATCAAAAACATTCGAAAAAATTTCATTGAGTTCTTGGCTTTCATTATCTGTGCTCACCTTAGCTATTTGCTATTCAAACGTACGCGACCGTTGATGTCTGTGACAATAAGTTTTCGACGGCTTTTCGTTGCAACTTGCACTTGCGACCAATATGAGTTGACCTTGTAACTAGAGCTGCGTTCTAAAGCATGAACTTGGGCAGACCACGTAACGCGGAGGACAGATAACCGGGGATCACTTAGAGCAACGGAAGCGACAGCGAAGCGGGGGGACTGCAGCCGAGTATGGCAGAGGGGTTAAGGGGCCGATTAAATTAAGAAACTATCAGTCATACAACATATTGAGCTCAAGTGAGACGGGGTATACGTTGGACATATTGGGAGAGGCTTTCGTCCTGCGCCTGACGTACAATAGTATGATCATGATTATTATTACCTTTCTTTTGCGCCAGAGTACTACCGTTAAGTCTGTGACCGACGTTGTTTCCTTTGCGCGTCCCTCTTCGCGTTTGCCTGGTTCTTCTATAAGGAACGTTTATCAAGTACCTCAACTATCTCGCGTTTTTAAAGACGGTAGTCTTTCTTGGGATACCTAAACGGAGAAATTTTGGTCTGTCTGACTGTCTGTCCGTCTGTCTGTCTTTCTGTCTGTTTGTCTGTTTGTCGGCACGTCGCACGATTCAACAGGCTGGCCAAAGTTTGACTGCTTTCTGAACGCCCATCCAACTTGATCGGTCGTTTTTGTGCATACTTGTGAACATTGTCGATCAAAAAGCAAATATTACGCATATATGAGGCGCAACAACAATACGGAAGTATTAAGTGGTGTGTTCTTTTATAGAAAATACATAGATACTTAATTCTGAAGACCCTAGCGCCTAAGAAAACAGCCTAAGAAAAGGCTGCGCTGAAAATGCGGGCTGCCTTGCAAAAGCGAAGAGCCATCGTCTATCTCCGAGGTCGCGCGAAGTGCCGCGTGTTTCATCCGACGCGCGATAGCTGGCGCAGTCTGCCCTTGTCGCTGCAAACAAGAGAATCTCCTTTCATGGTCGCTCTGCGCGCCATCTCAGCTTTACACGCTGCCAAAAACACCGCGCTTGCGGCGAGAAGACGCTTGGTCATGCCAGGACGGAAATGGTCGAGAACAGCATCACAGGTGGCCGCGGATGAGACCGGCAGAAGACTATCGTCTTTCGATGACATTTGCAGCGAAGCACGCAGATACGCGGCCAATTTTTTCTTTGTCAGTCTCCAAGTCAAGTCTGCTAGGATAAGAGAGAAACAAATCGGCTGCAATAGAGGAACGTAGCCCGACATTGCTCTCTCTCTGGTTGTTCAAGCATAATTCATGTATGCCCGTGCGTGCATTTGTATGCGCGGCTGTATATACACACACGCAAAATTCAAATATTTTACCCACCCCCCCTGGCTACGCCAGTGATGTACAGAGATCCAGATCGACAGTGTAGCAAGACGACTGAGTCAATGCAGAACACCCTAGATCCTTGGAAGCTGAAATAATCGCTTCTCACGCACAAAGCTCACCGCTTTGCGCTCCAAGTGTTCTAATTTCAGGTGCCAACTTCTCGCGTGCCTCGTTAACAACAGCCCGAGTAGCAGTGGCACAAAGCTAACAATCGCTTCAGCTGCGGAACGTGACTATGACGGATGGGCTTGCTTTCGCTGAAAGGGAGATGCGCCGATTTTCACTGGTGTGTGAAGTGCCAGCAGCAGCGGCTCGTCAAAGGCGAGTCAACACTCCGGAGCGGGAGTGAAATGGATGTATGTACAGAAACAAGAAGCAATCGAGACTACGAGAAATCAACTAGCAACTGCGCTTCGAAGTCAATTTTCCGGATGCTGAAAATAGCTCAGTTGTTTAGTTTTCTGGTAAATATGAGAGAGGGTAGTGTTTTACATACTTTGCGAAATATAACGCCGAGTAACATAGCATCCGAGAAATATTGTACTTGAAGATGTATGAAGATCACTCTTTACAACAAAAATGTATACCATTACAAGGTCATTGAGGTAAGGGTTAAATTACATGGGAACTAGATTCTTCAGCTATGAATAAGTAGCTGTGAAGTGACTGCCTGCTGCAAATACACCTGCTTCCTTTTACAGCGGCACCACCTATGAGCGGCAGTCGAGTGTACTACCACAGTGCCACGCCGGCGCTTGAAAATCCTTCACAAGATCCCAAATGGGCGTCATGTCGGGCCCAGAATCACGTGAACAGGTTCATTATTGCGTGGCAGAAGAGTAAATTAACGCTGGGCATGATAGAAATGCCAAATGTGTAACGAATGGATGGTTAAAAGCTTGGTGCATCACGAACTTCATGATCCACCAACTGGCCCAACATCATGATGCACCTACTGGCCCAGCATCATATGAGAGGTCTTGTGCGGCAATGTGATTTCAAATAAATCACAGTTGAAAGTCCAGCGTTCGACCGTGTGTACCACCTTCTTCTTGTGTACGTGTTTATGTGTATTCGCTGGTACCCCGTTTTTGAAGTAAAAATCTTCCCACCCACTACAAAGAGTTCAACCGTAAATATTCATCGTCATCGGCCACAGCATCAACAATGTGCACATAATGTCTGCAAGAAGCGTAGTGGCTACGTCGCTTCTCCGCAGAATGATAAATAATGTTGTAATAGGTACTCACATACTTCGCAAGATTACGACGATTTATGGCGTAGTATAGGTACCTTGAAGCTGTAGTAGCCGCCCCAAGAGAGTTTACGTCGAGCTCAAGAAGGGCTGCTCCTCCAGCTTTTTCCCCTTGACTGTGCTGCATGTCCCCCATAGGCCTTGCGCTTTTCTTTCCCTCTGGGTCGAAACATATTTTGCATAGCTGAAATAGGTCGTGCCTGCGTAACAAGGCCTTCTAAACATGACAGCTAAAATATTTTTCACTGCATCTTATCTATTCCTGAATTCTAGACAATCCTAGTTATACAAACGAAAATAGCAACGCATACTCTTTTGTTTATTTGTTTTTTAAAGTGCAGCGCAGTTGCCAGTGACGTAGCCAAGGGGGGGTCGGGGGGGGGGTTCAAACCCCTTTCCCCCGAAATTTTTCAATTTTGCTTGCGCATATATACAAGGACACATACAAACGCACGCAGGAACACACATAAAGTATGGCTGAACCCCCCCCCCCCCCCCCCCCAAAAAAAAAAAAATTCTGGCTACGCTCCTGACTCAAGCACAGTGGGAAGCTCAGCTGTTAAGCTTGCCCCGCAACTTGATCCACCGGACCAGGAAGGTGGTTAAGGTCCGTGGTTTTTTGGACTAAGGAGACTTAACAGTCGGTCTAGTTGGTTTTCATTCAACGTGAATTGACTTTTGCAACTCAAAATACAACTCGGTCAGCAAAGAACACACGCGCAGCGCAGCTTATTTCTTTGTCTCCCTCTCTCCTTCTCAGCAAGGATGAGCTCACAGAGTTGTACACGCGCACAAACAGCTAATCGTCGTTATGCTGCAATTGAAAATATTTATTATACTCATATGAATCCATCTCGCCAGCTGTTACAAGTAGCCGCTGCTAATGTGATCGGCGGGCAGCCTACTTGAATTACGTTTAGAAGGAGACGCTCTCCGACTATTCCAAAAATTTTAGGTATTGTTCAGCACATGAATGCGCTGTTTAGTCTGCATATGCCATAATAAATACCACGACATTTCGCAGATGCGTGACGTCGTGCAACAAGCAGGCGATTGTATGGCACGCAGAAAATTTTTACGGATGCCGAGAAACCACTGGCCAACAATATGCTATATTTAAAATAGTTCGTTTTCTTATTTTTTACGTGGTCGTGCGTAAGTGTTCATTACACAATGGATCATTTTCGAGTCATTTGTAGCCTCGCGTAACGAACAGGTGCTGTGTGCATATGATTCAGAATGTTTCGACCAATCATAAACCGCTAACCACCATTGCGGAAGGAAGCAACGAGGGATAGTTTAACGTTAAAATCGCAAACATTTCTTTCAGTGGCGTAGCCAAGGGGTGGTTGGGGGGGGTTCAAACCCCCTCCTCCGAAATTTTTCAGTTTTGCTTGCGTATATATGCACGCACAAACATACCTAAAGTATAGTTGAACCCCCCCCCCCCCCCCCCCCGAAAAAAATTTCTGGCTACGCTACTGGCAGTTGCTCATGTTCATTTTTCAAGGAAAATATTAATAGCGTTGAAAAAGGTACAACTGTGTGTTTTCAGGTATCTTATCTGGTATCCGTGTTTGCCCGGCGTATTCTATGATGAACACACCCATTAGCTAATTCGTTCTTCTAGGAACAGAGCTAATTTGCTATCACACCTCTGAATTCCGTTGCTCGACTTGATCCGGAAAACATTCGGAGGAGGAGTTTCAACAACCTCGTTTAACTGCTAAACCATCTTTCTTGCTCCAATGAAAAAAATATTTTCTCGCCAGGAGAATCTTCGTCATATTGCCCAGTACCTCCACTAGTGTAATTACACAGGATCGACGATCAAACACAGCACGACAAACAAAAACGCTTTATTAGTAGCTTAAAATTGCAGGAACCTCTTCTTCGTCCTTGCACTGGGCCAAGCGTCCTCGCGCTGCTTCGTTGTCATCGCCAGTGGCAAACACGCGCGGCAATATTATTATGTTCATAATGAGGACTAAAACTGCGCTAAAAACACAAAGACAAAGACGAGGAAAACAGGACTGCGCGAGTCCTGTTTTCCTCGTTTTTGTCTTTGTGTTTTTAACGCAGTTTTAGTCCTCATTATGAATTTATACCAACTAGCCCGACTCGGTGCTCTACTTCAATATTATTATGTGTAATTACGGAATGCTCGGTATCCAATGGCAAATAATTTGCAAATAAACAAACGAATAAACAAGCTTGGTTCATAAGTGAGCGTCTTCATCCGTCTTATCTTGCGGGCGCGCCGTTCACTGACACTGCATTTGATTTCTTTTTGTTTGGTAATTAGCGTAACGTACCGCCAGCGCAGACTCAGTCAACGCAATCTTTAAGTCTGTCTGTTAGACGAGGAAGCCAGCAGGCGAGGCAATGAAAAGGAAGGAGCCCCCCTGCTGCGACGCCGTTCGTGTCGCTATGGCGGAAGGCGCCGCTGTCACCGAGTTTGATGGAGTGGCCCCGGGAGACGGACCGACCTTCCTCGCGGTGACCCACTCCCGCCTCTTCTTCCTTAGTCGGGCTTTCTTTGAGGTTGCCGGCGGGAAGGTGGGTTCGAAGTCGCGGAAACCACACGAGCACGCCTTTCAGCGCAATTTTACCAAGCGTTGGCTGTTGTGCTGACTGTGTAGAAACCCTTAGTTGACCGTGCGCTGGTGACTATTCCTGCGTACTAAGCGTCTCCTAATTTAGCAGCTTAAATTGGTTGAGTGTGATTAAAAAATAGACGCGAGAAATTTTACAGATTTTACTCATTCAGACCATGCAACCGAATTACCTTTGTGATTCTCAGGTTTTCGGTGCTCCCTATAGCCGACCACAACCACAGCACCCCAAATGAACATATTCTGAATTAAAATAGTGCTATACTGTAACAGGTACAGCTTCATTAAATGTTCACCCTAAGCTTGAGAAACTCCTTCTGCACCAGAAGAGGAGCTGCTCTTCCTGGTGACTTTCTGCAATATCCCTCGATCACTGAAACTGAATGGGCAACGTGATTCTTTAGAAAGTCACACATGAAAAGCTATAAATTGGCCAGTCGAATGTCATGCTGGCTTACTGGATACGCCGCCGAGCTATGTAGCTCACTGTCAGCACTTAAATTCCAGGCCGCCACAGTCGCTTTTCTGTGGTAGGTGAAATACCGGGACGCCTACGTAACCTGCTTCGGGGGTCCATCAAACAAACCTAGCTGCACAAAATTAATCTTCAGCCGCCCACTATGTGGTTTTGCGTAATTTAATCTGCATTTTAAGACCGTTCAATAATAATAATGCCAGGGCTTTTACGGCCAAAAACCACGATATGGTTACGAGGCAGGCCCGTAGCCAGGGGGAGGGGGGCTAGGGGCCCGCCCCCCTCCCCCCCCCCCTCCGAAATTCGGATTGAGGGGATGTTTTACAGAGAAAAAATAATGAAAATAGGCGGTTTTCAAGGTTTTCAACAGGTGCCCCCCCCCCCCCCCCCCCCGAAAAAAAACTTTCTGGCTACGGGCCTGTTACGTGGGACCGCGTAATGGAGGACATCGGAAATTTCGACCATCTGGCGTTTTTTAACGTGCACTGACGTCTCTCGGTACACGGGCCTCTACCATTTCGTCTTCATCGAAATGCGACCGCCGCGGCCGGGATTGAACCCGCGGCCTTCGGGTAGGCAGCCGAGCGTCGTCACTACTGGTGCACTGTGGCAGACAAGAACGCTCAACCAAACAGTATATAAAATTACGGAACAGAACACACCACGGCGCAGTGAATCACAGGCCAGCGCTGAAGGGAAACAAATGGTATTCTCACCTACATAGCATTGCGTTTGAGCTTGCCTTAAGGGCGGATTAATGGTTACGCCATCATTCTTTATCATTCTGAAATGAAATATTATACCAGCCACGAGACATGTATGCGTTAACGTTGTGGCACCCGCACGGGAGCCAACCTAGTGCTAAAAAAAAACACAGCATATCCACGGAGTGAATGATGATGAGTGGGCGAAGCTACGGAGGTTCATCGGTAAACCGTGAATCTTCCGTGAATTCTGCCCGGTACATCATCACCGACGTGAGATCGGGAGCGTTTATACTAAAGGGTCGATGAGAGTTATGGTGACTGAAGCAATCATGGTTACACCATGAAATCTTCAGTGGTTTCGCCCAGCAGTAATCAAAGCGATAGTGTGTGTGAAATTTTATTCAAACTCCAACGACCAGTCGTCGTCCATGGTCCGCCAAGCAGCACGATCCGGCAAGCGCACTCGTACGGCGGTCCGCACAATCGGAGAGCAGCTGCACCGCCAACGCCATCTAGCGTACCTTCACCCAACCGCCATATTGTACGCATGTCTATAGGACAGCGCCCTCTCGGAAACGAGACGAGAACTGGAGATGACGACACCATATCCACGGAGTGAATGATGATGAGTGGGCGAAGCTTCGGAGGTGCGTCGGTAAACCGGTAATCTTCCGCGAATTCTGCGCAGTACATCATCAACGAAGTGAGATCGGGCGCATTTATACTAAAGGGTCGATGAGAGTAATGGCGACTCGCAGCCCACTTTAATTTTACATGTACGTTGTGAATTTTTTTATTGTTTAATCATGCACAGGAGACATCTCACACAGGCACTACCTTGGAGGTCGAAATCCAGTGCCTACTGGCTACTCAGAATGCATGGACAACCGAGGACCGTCGAGGTGATGCCATAAGGAGCTTCGGCCCTAAATATATTCATCATATACAAGTACCGCCATCTAGCGGACATTCCAAGAACTAAACGAGAGGTGGCTACCTACAACTACATACATCGAGGACGCACGACCCACGGCTTAAGGAGCTTCGCCCCTAAAAGCAATTACTACGCATTCCTGAGGCACAACTTCAATATGTAAGTGTCAGGACGTGTGTTCTTTATTAGAAAATACATAGGTACGCAATTCTAAAGACCCTAGTGTTTTTTAGGCTGTCTCAGGCAAGGCAAAACATAGTAGTACGGCCGGCACAAGCTGTTTTACAAAGAGCTGTGCTGTGAGCACGTACAACGCCGCACGCCGACAAGGCTCGGTCTTAAGGTGCTTCGCCCCTAAAAAACATGGTTGATCCCTCCGTCATAGGAATCGGTATAACACGAAAGTGAAACGTGTCCTTACAGAAATAGTTGAATGTTCACTGTACATTCATATGAGAGCTTGCACAGCGTCTATTGGTGTTTGACAGTTATAGCACCGTTTAACGTGGATTCATCCACGTTGACGTCTGGTGGCACATCTATATCGCTACGACTAACGTTCATGGTCTATGATTAAACAAACCCTTGTGGTCATAGATGCTTGTGGTAGCTGTAACGGTGACAAATTTCTTGTTTAAATGTAAACATGTTCCAACCGTAAACTATTTCTTTTTCATGTTCTCAACCATTTTTTCTGTAATGGTTAATATTGCTAACTGAGTGGACTTTTTCTTTTTTTGAAATCCAGACGACTGTTATGCTATCAGTTTGTCTTTTTCTAAAAAAAAAGTGGTTATTCTTTTTAATATAACGCGTTTGCCGCACAAAACATAACAGCTTTCGCTGAGCAACAAGCACATTATACACAGAGGTGCAGTCGTAGGTGCGTGCTGACATTTAACTTCGCACGAGTATGTTCATTTCCAAAGCCATAGCCTGTATACAAGAAATTCAGCCCACATTTTCTTTTGTGCTGATAATGGAAGCTCGCGGCGAAGTTGGGGTGACCCGGTCAACGAAAACTGTGCATTCGACAAGCGGGTCGCACTTCCAGCGGTTTGCCACTGCCTCTGTAACAAAGATGCACAGAACTAGGAGATGGCACGCACTTATTTTGAAGAGAAACTTACCGCTCCCATATACGTCGCGGCGAAAACTATTACGTAAGGAACTCGCAGGAAATCCCAAGTGTGGCGTGCACTGGCTAACTCATTCTGACGCTACACAACCATTGCCTCTGACACTAACTGCCCCGCTCCCCACCCACCACGACCGCATAACGGTTCGTCGCGTCATCGTAAATTACGCGGCCCGTTGCCCCGGTCGCGAAAAGTACGACCCATTCACGTCGCGCGTAAATCAAGTTTTACATGAAGCTGCCCTGCGTGATATTTTACTCTATTTTCGCTCCTTCTCTTGCGACTTGCGAATGAATGGATGATAAAGGACACATGCCCAAAGCGAAAGAACGCCGCAAAGGTCAATGGCTTTGAGAAGCCAGGAAGTCCAGGCGCAAATTTCTCGGTTATGGGAACGGCCTTACAACACAAGCGACTAGTATGTCAAGGTGGCTAGCGACCCAGTCAGTGCGGCGAGCGTTACAGTTCGTGGATCGAACTACGTATTGCAAACATCCATTACCCGCGTGTGTGAATCTGAGCGACTTCCGCGTCCGGTACTTACGGCGATATATCGCCCCTCTTTTTCGTGCCTCCTTCCCTCAGCTGCCCTCTGATGTCTATCATTCCTTCGATATACTGAAGGGCAAAGGCGGGACTATGCTCCGCCAAGTCAACGCCGGCTCGATTGAGATTCCAGCCACTCAGATGACAAAGAGCCCATCCACACTATTTAGAGCCAGCCTGCAAATAAAGTATGAAGAAGGATTAAAATAGCCTTTTTTCACAAACAAGATAGGATATTCAACAGGCAAACTAGACTGTTGTGGCACGCGTAATTTCATTGTTTTCTTTTGTTTTTTTAACGTGATAGCGGTAAGTAGCTCGTTTTGCAGAAATTCCGGTGCCGCCGTCGTTGGTTGCGAACGAAAAGTCAGCGTTGTCCGCGAGCCAGAAATTAAGATGCAAATAAAATAATTAATAAAGATCTTCGGTTCCTGTTCAAATAAAAATCACGCCTTTTGCGTGGCAAGCAAGTGTTCCACCACAGAGCCACGCCATTGCTTCAAACTGCTTCGGAAATAAACACTATATAAATGTCATGTAGTGGGAGGAGTATCCTCAACGCATTTAATGTTGCGTGGCAGAAGCGTAGAATTACATCAGGCATCCGAACATTATGAATTCCGCAACGAGCGGGTGTTTTAAAGGTCCACCCACTACAAATTGCTCAGGCATATTTAATCATCATGAGTAAAACTAGCAGTTGTTCCGTGTACGAATACAACCGATGAGCGAAGCGCCTTAGAAACGAGACGCACGCGGCGTTCGTCGCGCAGGGCGTTTCATTGTCCAGGCAACGGACCAACCACTGGGCGGACGACAGGATGAAGCGATGGTTTCGCGCATTGGCTGGTTTGAGGGGATAGTGCAGAGTCGAAAAAAGGGGGGAGAAGGAGACTAATCTGCCTCCGTTTCTCATGCGTTCGCATTCTCGCCTTTTGCGCATCGTGCAGACGCCATCCGCGTTCCAGCGCTCATAAAGCTAATTTATCCTCCCGCGAGAGGGGGGATACGCCACAGCTGGCACCGTGCCAGGGAGCTTCAACGGTGACGGGGACGGCGGAGTGCCGATCTAAGGAGCTTCGCTCCTAAAAACACCACCAAGGTGAGCAGCTGCGTAGGTTCACGTGTTGCCTTACGGACGCGTAGTGGGCGCTTCGCTGATTCACAAAGGGAAGAATTATGGTGTAGTGGGCACTTCGCCACTGTACTTAAGGTAGCCATCTTAGGATAGTTCGAAACGGCCAATGTTACGCGCACAGACGTATGTTTCCTTGCGGCCCTATCACGCTATCGTGGTTTACTCTTGAGGGTGTAGCTCAAGAGTCCTCCAATTTTTCAAGAACGGAGCAATTTAAGCTTTTTGCTGCGACGGGTAGTGCAAACAATAATGATCATCATCTACCGGTACGCGCTCGCTTCATCCGCTTCAACTTATGCTTCGCTCCCACAACACGTGCGCTGATTTCTCCTGCGTCGCCTGTAATAACCCTGATCGGTGAGAGAACGAGTACAGAGAGAGGGAATGAAAGAAAGAAATAGAGAATACGCAGAGACACACACAGAAAGAAAAATATAAAGAAAGTAAAAGAGAGAAATTCCTGCCGAAAAAAAATTCTACAAGAGGAGTGAGCCGACCCCGTGTACCCTCGATCCGAAGGCGAACGTCCTGACCACTCAACTATCCAGGCGCGCTTGCAGCACGTGGCATACTTGGTGAAAAATTAAGCGCAATAATCGAGACAACAGACGGAGAGACACACAGGACGAAGCGCTTCGTCCTGTGTGTCTCTCCGTTTGTTGTCCCGTTTATTGCGATTAATTTTTCACCAAGTATGCATAACCAACTGGCCCAAACCTCTACTATTCTAAAGTACACTGGGGCAAGGGCAGTGGGAAATGGACGTGAGCGTAAGGAGCAGAGATCAAAAAAAGAAAAAGAAACAGAGGCAGAGAAATAAATTGAAATAAACCGAGAAAGAAGACCGAAAAAAAACAAAGAGAAGAAGAAAAAATTTCAGGAAGAAGCAAAATTGGGAAAACTTAAGAAAACAGCAGCAGGGTTCATAGGTGCCCGTCAGCTCCGCTGTTTCTTTAGCATTACGCCGTTAGTGAACGCTGCGCTATTTTTTTTTTTTCATGAAACATGATTTGCCTCTGGGAAAACGCTCAATGCGTGTGTAAAGTTATGGACGATTGATAAATGAGGTTACGATGTCTGGTACCCCATATGTGCATTTTCACACTCTCGTTTTAGTGAACGAAAGCTTGCAAATATCAATTCCACGCACGAAATTTATATCGTCCGAAAAAGTTGAAGGAATCATACAAATACGGGTCTCGTCCCGAGAACTCATGAAGGAATTTCAGTGGCTTGCCATTTCTTTACGAAGCACTTTCGTTGTAGTTTTGTTGATATGATGGAAATAACTTCACAAGGAAAGAATTGTGAATGATCGAAACTTGCATCAAGATTTTTGCGACTGAAGAAGACAAGAACATCTTCATAACGTCTGTTGAGAACATTCTCTAACTTTTGTCTTTTGAATGTCAGTGCTCGTTTGTAAGACCACGGCGCTAAACTAATAGAAAACGGCAGTAATAGCTGGCAGAACG
>JALIZH010018906.1:0-14073 GCA_030522465.1 Rhipicephalus appendiculatus
ACCCTCACACCGCCTATAACCGCTATAATCAGGACAGAGATCAAAGAATGGCTTTTAGATTCGTATTTAATAAATATCAACGCGTACACTCTGCTTCCAAACTTTGTAACCTTGCAAACCTTCCCGGCTTGGAATTAAGAACTAAGCACGATCGTTTAAAATTTCTGTTCCTCATTATTCGTAACCAGGTTAAAATTAACTTATTCGATTTCTCTGTAATTTCTCCAGAGCCGCACTCTAGACAAACACAGTTTGTACATACAGCCGCCAGTAACCGAAACGACACATTTAAATGCAGCGCTTTTCCGAGTGCAATTAAAGAATGGAACGAACTGCCAAGGCCCGTCGCCATGTCTTCCTCTATCAGTGCTTTTACCGCAGCTTCAGAGTCACTTATTTTCTGTGTTGCAAATGCGTCATAGCATTCATTTTTATGATTTATCTTTTCTTGTGTGCGCGATGTCCACGTATTTTGCCTCTCTCTTTGTCAATTTTTATTTTAAATGCGCGCAATGTATGTGTACACGCCTGTGTTCGCTGTATGTCTGTATTTTGTAATGTACTTCTTGGTCATTTTGTTGCTCGAATTGCAGCACAACATTGCATATTATCTTTTATAAATGTATTTGTTTCCCACTCCTGTAAAGACCCCCCACTTGGAGTTGCAATATTAATAACCATACAAACAAAAGAAACAAACATACAATTTTATAAGTGCATCTCCATCGAAGGCTGTGTACAGCTGAAGCCTATGCCAAATTTTTTTTAAATATCACATAAAGTGGGCCCTCGTCACACGCACCAGTAATGTCTAAAAACGTAACGTATAAATGTGTTTTTTAATGATATTTCTACGCAACGCGCAAGGGAAGTAGTTCAGCAACATGTCATACTCTGTTGGACTTGAAGGCCAAAGCATGTTTCACACTTGGCAATATATAAAGTTATGCAATAATAATGCTAGTCGTTGGGGTTTCAACGTACCAAAATCACAATATGGTTATGAGGGACGCCCCAGTGGAGAACTCCGGAAATTTTCACTGCCAGGTGTTCTTTAGCGTGAACCTAAATCTAGGTACAGGGCCTCCCCTAGCGCTTTGCCTCCAACGAAATTCCGCCGCCGCAGCCGGGGTTCGATCACTCCACCTTTGGGTCAGTAGTGAGCACCATATTCACAAGACAACCATGGAGGGTATACAACGGTGGACAAGACTTTCAGCGAGACATAAGCCCGTGTGTTTAGGTATTGGTGCACGTTATTTCGTTCTTGCCGTTTTAAATTAACTTTAAAAGCGCTGGTGCTGATACCGCGCGCCATCTATCGGCACCTCCTCCGAGGCTTGCAAGCGCACTGGCGAAATCACCTGAAAGATGGAGCGAGCGCCTCGCTTTTTCGCGTGTTCTTTGAAGTTGAATGAATATTTTCGAAGACACCCTGTACAGCGAGGTACCGCCAGGGCGACAAAAAAAATGCTCTGAGAAGAACGATCTCAGAAAACTAGGATATATATTGCCCTTGAGTCAACGCACATAGAGCCCACAATTGAGGTGTTTTCACACAGAAGAGCAAGTTACCTTGTATTAATTCATAAAATTTCTTTTTTTATTGTTCCAATGTAAGAAATTTTGTTATGAAACACTTTATGAGAAAATGTCCAAAAATTTCACATCGACAATGAAATGGTGTTCTCAGACCCGGATAGTCACCTTTTTGTTTTTTAAACCGACCAGCTTTCCAATAACCGGATAATATTTCAAAGCGTTAAATATGCGCACAATAGGCATGAAATTGCGCCAAAATTATGCTAATTTTTCCGGTTTGTATAATGTAAGCGTAAATCATGAAAACTTATTTAGAGGCTCAGATTGCGTTGATCAGGAAGGCAGATTCAAATAGTATTCTGCAGTCATTACAACTCTATGTAGAGACTAGAGTGTATTGTAAGCCTATATTTACGCACATTTATTGTATAAATTGCCCCGGTTAACAAACACCAAGCAAACAGTTGTTCAAGCTTTAACGTGCGGACGAAACCAACTGCGTATCATTCGCAGCAATCTGACTAAGCATGCAAGTTGCTGTGTTCCTAATTATTGTCTGATTAATAATGTGTTAACGTGTTCATTACTGTATTTAAGGCAGATAAGTCAATACGATTCTTAAAGCGACTTCGCAAGCCCTACCATGAGCTGTTCGGGGACGGCTCCTTATTATTTTGGTTCTCTATTAATTGCTCCCTTTTTACTTATTTCGGACGGCTCTCACTCGCTCACTCTTTGTTTTTTTCTGCGTTTGCTAAAAATCTCCACGCCATATAAAAGAACGTCATGCACGAAAACTCTCCCGCGCGTTCGATCAGCCTTGCCCCTAGTAGCACCAAATGTTGGCACAACGTTGAAGTAACCTTCTGAATGTTGCGGCAACGTTGTGTCAACATTGGGTGCTGCTAGGGTGCTTTGAAGCTTTTTGAACGACAGGGCTGTTTAAGCCGACCATTATTCCGTGCAGAGAAAACAGGAAGGATGAGTATTAGAGAAGCCAGTTGGGCTACTTGGTGCGTATTGACTTAGTAGTTATTTCTGTACTCATAAAGGATTATCAACATGAACTGGCACGCACTCTCTTCGTCCTCTTCATCACCTTCTTGTTATTTATTTATTTATTTGCTTTACAATACATTTTTTGCCGTGGTGCAGGAGACGAAATTTTATGAGTCACCTGTCTAGGCCTTTCAAAAAAAAGAAAAAAAAAAGACACGACAACCATGTATTGTCAAACAAAAAAAATCTTCATCCCCCGAACCCGTGCGCCGTATAGTCCCGCGTGGGATGCAATAACTCTGACGGGCGAGGGAACGAGTACAGAGAGAGAGACAAAGAAAGAGAGAAAGAGAGAGAAAGAAAGCAGTAAAGATAACGGAAAAAGAGAATTTCTTCGCGCAAAAATTTCTTGGCGAGGCGGGATCCCATACCGCGTACTCCCCGATCCGAAGTCGAGCTTCGAAACCACACGGCTATCTAGGAGCAATGGCGGATGATCGCATAGACTTGTATAATATAGTATAGCAAGGGGGTTGGAAAAGGGAAATAGGGTTAAGATGAGGGAAAGGAGATGGGAGGAAGGACAAAGCTTAGGAAGAGAAGAAAGACAGTAAAAAAAGAGAAAAAGAGAAAGCCAGAGAATCCAAGAAAAAGGGAGAAAGGAATAAAAGAGAAACAAAAGGAAAATAAAGAAAGATAGCAGCAGTGAGGGCAGCAGCGAGAAAATGGAAAAAAATAAATACAAAGAAAGAGCGTCCTCGATTAGAGCCCATGTTTGTATCTGTTAAAGTTTTCGTGAGCAAATGTCAGTGATTGTTGGTGCTGGTGTGCGCGAAAAATCATTGAATTTAACAATGCAAGCATTTTTAAGGCGTTCAGATGGAAGCGCTGCCATAATATTTCAACCAATTTTACAAGATACTGCCAACAGTAAATGAACACACTCAAGCAACGAAACGGGAGAGCTCCCAGAATCTGTACAGAAGCACCCAATCAGCGCTGGCAAATATGCTTCCTTTTAGCGTCAAATAAGGGCGCTGTATCCATGGTGACGTACCAGGACCTTCGACGAAAGCTTCAGCGCTCTGTGTCCTGGCAGGCAGAATATTTCACCACGGCGTGGGCGATTAAAAACCCTTTTTCAGTGTTAATTCTTTGCTGCCATCATAACATGGGTGCGGAATGTTCAGATTTTTTCTGCACTCGTTCTCCACGCTGCAGCCAGGATACGCACACTAAAAAGAAAAAAAAATATGTGACTGCTATCATTATGCAGGACGAGGTGTCTCTGATTCTGATACACAAGCAGGGCATAATTTATCTTAGGCCACTAGTACACAACGAGCGGCGTCAAAAGCTTCGCGAACAAAGAGTTTTTAGACTTGCTCCTGAACTCAAGGGGCAGCGCCCTGGCCATGGAGCAGCTCTTCCGTGTGAAAAGTCTTAAGGTATTCTCAAAGTCGGCTGGAATCATCGACCTATGCGAGGGTCTCAGAAAAAGGAAAGCACATGTTTGCATACCACACGACGAACCCCTCTTGAACTACGCATAATTTATCGCTTAGTGTGCACCGATACTGAAACAATGTCCGATGTACGCGCGCTCATGCATAATATTGGCGTTGCAGTATTTCCTGGGAGGAAAGAGAAATCTACTTCTGTGCTATGTAAAGAAGGAGACAGGCGTTGTGTCCTACCTCATAGTTCTGTGCAGCGCTGTGAGTAGGGACCGCTCACATGGCTTAACCTTTGATAAGAATCTCACTTATGTGCTTCTACAGTTTTACATTTTCTCACAAACCTACTTTATATGATATTCAGCGATCAAGAAGCTTAACAAAATGGCTCGTTGAAGTTCTCTATGCTGCCTAACATACACGCCTCATGCACAGGACAAGTGAATTTGTGTGTGTGGGGGGGGGGGGGGGGGGTGTTAACCTGCTAGTTCAGTTCCGCCAATAATCAGCGTATAAGCGAGCCCTCCTCAATAGCGCAAGCATTAGAACATTCAAACATTCGGAGAACAGCCACGGCAAAATGGTGCAACGAAGCATCCTACTGTACAGAATTTCAAATGTTCTTGAGGTCGTTGACACTGTGAGCTCATCCATAGCATCCTTTGCTTACAGAATAAGCTTACATACGCAGCAGTGTTTTGATTTTCCGAGTCTACCTAAGAAACCTAATCGCTAGAAAACTTTCCGCTAAAGCAAAGCGGTTGCCAGGGAGCAAAAATTAGCCGTTCAAACTGCGTGAAAGACTGCAGTTTTACACATAGGAAATGCTCTGCGGAAATCTAGTCTATAAAAAAAGTTAGAGCTTAATCGTCGAAATTTCTCTGACTTTTTGTGGGGGCATGTATGCATGTGTACCTGCGTGTGTGCGTGCCTTCGTGTGTGTTTGCTTAAAGAATGACATTGATGAAATTGGTATTTCTCGAGGTACTTTGATACGCTATAAGTTTGTCACATCGCATTTGTGGCTGTACAGACGGACGTGCCTCTTGCGAGCGTGGCAAGGCAAATGAGGTAGGGGCATACTACAAATAAATTAGTTCACCAGTACCGTACAGTAAATATCGAGCTCTTTTGAACGAGTCTTTGATGAGAATTTTGCCTGCTGATCACCACCATTCTGCAGCCATAAGTACCGCACGGAATGGAGATTCAGAGACTGCATAGATTAAGTTGGTGAAAAGAGAGAAGATATTCGTGGAGGGAGAGGCAAAGTGGGAGTTTCCTCCTATGCTGGGCTCGTGCCACTGGTTACAGAAAATACATATCGCACAATCGAATTGTAAACATAACCACTTAAGTTACCACTCTGCAGAGATACCTCCACTCAGCCAATGCTGCCGCTAAGCAATGACACATCAAAACCACGCTGCTGCCACCTGCATATGTTACCGCTGCAGATTCCGCCGTGGTCAGGTTGAATCACCCTCCCCGAAATTTTCTAATTGCATAAAGTATGGACAAACCATCCCACCCCACTTCCCAACCGCCGAAAATAATTCCTCGCTACGCTGCCGCTAACAGCCGAATAGAAAAGTCCGACTGCTCGCATCTATTTATTTTATTTTTTGATAGAATATGGCGCGCGCGCACACACACACACATATGCACACGGAAACAGGACCCGGAAAAGACGAAGCAACACAGGTTCAGACTCGCAACTACGATTTAATAAAATTCTGACAAAAATAAACAAGTGCCACGTAGCCCAGTCATACCTGCTACTTCTCGCATACGCTCAGAATGATTTGATTGACAGAAATAACTTTAATGTATTGAAATAACTTCGATGTACTGAAATAACTATAATGACAGAATTGTTTGGCTTTTTAAAAACATTTAAAAGAATCATTGAAAAAAAAAAGATATGACGGGGGCCAATTCTACTTACGTAAATTATCGTAGACTGTGATATATTCGAAGGACTCGTTGCGCTTATGATAGATAGATAGATAGATAGATAGATAGATAGATAGATAGATAGATAGATAGATATATAGATAGATAGATAGATAGATAGATAGATAGATAGATAGATAGATAGATAGATAGATAGATAGATAGATAGATAGATAGATAGATAGATAGATAGATAGATAGATAGATAGATAGATAGATAGATAGATAGATAGATAGATAGATAGATAGATAGATAGATAGATAGATAGATCTAACAACAAAACGTAGCGTGCATTTATGCCGCTGTAATAAATTCCACGATGCGACGCTGTCCTTAAAAGTTTCGCTATGATGCCCCTCGAAAACGACAGCGAAAAGAGCTCGTTCACGGCCTAACAGCGGCGTTCAAGAGTACGCCGAGACGCACTCTGAAACGTCTCGTCCCGGAATGAAATGTTTAGAAAACTGGGCACCAACGGTTCATGGAAAGCTCCAAGCTTACTTTTTCAGGCCTTTTTCTTGTATAAACAGAGCGCCTCGGCTTGGCCCGATATACCTGGGAAGTGGGCGCGGAGTCGCGTTCAAGTGCGGCCGCATTCCAAAAATTCTATCCACGATCCAATCCGGGAAGGGCCAGGCTAGCGTCGAATTGCTGTACCTCTGCAACTCTATCTTTTGTAGCGTACGAAGAGTGTCCTGTACCCTCTATTCCGGCTAAACGATTCCTTTTCCTTCTTTTATTCTATTTTTTTTTCGTGATGGCGTGGATCAAGAGCGCTCGCAACCTGATAGTTCTCCCGCAAGCATCCGATACTGGCAGCCAAGCGTGCGTCGATAGTTCAGCCGCGTGTTCAGCTTCACTGCGCGCTATCGTAACACGCTCCGCTGGCATCCGTTATAGGGTGGATGCGCTTTCGTAGATCCCGTATCGGGCCTCGTGCAGCTTAGCTATCATTTGCATATTCTTGCAGTTTTTGGTCTGCAACAAAGTGTTCTAAGTTCCATGGATTCCTTTTTGTCTTTCTTTCTTTCCACTGACAGTCGTTCATTCGGTGCCGCGTTGCCATTTGCCGTTGAGTTTATGCTGTTTACTGTGAGCGCGAGTCTGTATGTCTTTATGTATAATTTTTCTTTGTCTTATACACTTTTCGCATGCGTGCATGCCATCCACAGCTGTGGGCGATTCCCTATCAAACGTCCCAGACATTGTGCAATACCCGCTCAGTTACTTTTCTAATATTGTGGAAAATTGTTTCAGTGAACTATTTGCTCTCTTACAGTATTTTTTCCAAATAATTTTTTCTCCCCTTAGCAGTGATTTGTGTGTTGCTGTAGAGAGAGAAACGTAGGTTGCTGAAAAAAAAATACCTGAGAAATACGCGGAGCGCTCTTAATGTCTGCCGCTTGCTAGAAAATTAATGAGGCGTTTTTGCTCTTTCCGACGGGATTACGATACGTTGTCTCACGGTACCCTTATGAAAATGACTCTTGATTTTCCATTGCCGGATTGTGATCGAATTATTGACTTCATTGATTATCCATGGTTCCGCAATACTCATTGACTTGCTTCAATACTTCGTCCACAAAATTTCTGTTGAGCAGTTCGCATTAAAAGTTTCATTGACTCATTTCAATAGAAATACCATTGAGGGAATATTTCCTCAACAATATTTCTGTTGAGAACTTTGCAATAAAAATTTCATTGACTCATTTCTATCAAAATATCATTGAGGAAATACTTCGTCAACAACATTTCTGTTGAGCACTTTGCAATAAAAATTTCATTGACTCATTTCTATGGAAATACCATTGAGGAAATATTTCGTCCACAATATTTCTGTTGAGCATTTTGCAATAAAAATTTCATTGACTCATTTCTATCGAAATGCCATTGAGGAACTATTTCGTCAGCAATATTTCTGTTGAGTAGTTTGCAATAAAAATGCCATTGACGCAGTTATGTCGAAATACCAAACAGGAATTATTGACTGCCGATGCAACTATCGTGCGACTTAATGTAGTTCCCGCGCCATTAACCTCTGGTAAGCCCCATTTATTTCACTCAGTGCCATCTCACAAATTTCGATACTGTAGGTCCGTCCAGGATACACACACGCACACGCATGCAAGCACGAACAAACACACACACACACATGCACACGCAGGCACGCACGCAGGCATGCACTCGCGCATTGGTTGAACAATTCGGTGGTGGTCCAGCATTCGTGAAAGTTCTGGTACTGACGAAGGCCGTGCCGCGGCCAAAATGGTCACAAACTAGTATAATACTGGCAATTTTTGTAAGGGCGCCCTTTCATTCCTCGAACTATATGTGCACCGGACCTGCAGAACTTCCCCCCCCACAATTACCTTTGAAACTCCACGTTTCTTTCACAAACATTCTTCGTGGTTCTCTCTTCTCGACCGACCCTTTCTTGTGAAACCTGTACCTCGCGCTACGACTGATAAATGAAGATAGGTTGGGCGTGCAGGCGTGGTTTGCACATTCTAAAAAATTCTATATGGCGTGCGTCAGGGACGTAAGTTTTTTTTTTTTTTTTTTTGGGGGGGGGGGGGGGTTGGGGGGTGGGGGGGGGGCTTGTCATGCGTGTGTTTATATACGGATGCAACGGTAAATAATTCTGGGGGGTGTTGAACAGCCCCCCCCCCTCCTCCCTCTTCGGTCACGTACGCCGATGGTGTGCGTGTCGTTCTCTTTCATCGTTATTTACCACTCCGAGAACAGTTTTTGTGTATGCGCGGGTTCTTTGACTGACTTCTCTGGGAGCAAAGATGCTACAAAAAACCATCGGAAACTTGTAAATATTGTCTTGTATTTATAGATCGGATACTAAACGAACACAGTAACTCGCAAAAGAGAATAAAATCCTTGCAAGCACTGCGTGCCCGTTCCGCCTTTGTTTCTTCAATGCCAAGCAGTGGCGTAGCCAGGGCGTGGCACACCGGGCACGTGCCCCCCGAAATTTTTTTTCGCCATGGCATGCAGAGCGAAAAATGACCATTTCAGGCAGGTGCCCCCCTCCCCCCTCCCCCCCTCCCCACCCGAAAAAAATTTCTGGCTACGCCCCTGATGCCAAGGGCAACGTATTTCGTGGAAAACTGCAAAGCGCAACTTCGAAGCGGAACAACAATCACATTGAACACAGGACAACAGCTTTTTTTTTTTCAAGACATAAGTAGAAGAATTCAGCATTTTTATTGCGGTTACTATTCAGTATATTATCTATATTCAAATGTAAACGAACTTGCCCAGAAACGAAGTTTGTTAAACCATATTTTTTCGATTAGCTGTTGCCCTTCTATAAAAGTTTTCTCCTGCTTTTATTACTACGACATGCGGTGTACTTTTAAATAATGTTTCAGTGGGAGATTTGAAATTCATAGTATGTATACGAACTTCCTTACGTGTGCCACTTGAAATATATCAATTAAGGCTAACAAAGTACATCAATACGAAAGAAGTTGCAGCTGAATCATCATCAATGCGTCACGCTTAGGGCCACTAAGGGCGAGGAATTGATGGTGAAATTTATTCGTTGCTCAATACGAAGAGGTATTAACTGGTACTGCGAACACTTGTTGTCAAAAGGTGCGGGTTTTCTACGTGCCTTTGTTTTACACACGCATGGACGCACACTTTTAGCCAGCCGTAAGGACAACAGTTGTTACTGCTAGCAGTAATTAAAACGCACCCCTCGTGTACAGATTCTGCATATGTTTAAACAACAAAAGCGCAGTAGTAGTATTAAGAACCGAGCTGACGCGGTTGCTGACGCCCGATCGTACAAAAGGTGCGCGTGCGAGAAAGAAGTGGGGAACAAGGCATGGCCTCCGAGATTGCACGTCGGCGCGATCTAAGAGGCCGTGAATAGACTCTAGCATGGTCGACAGCTGGGTCCTTGGTATGGTTCCATACTATTTAAAGCAGCCCAAAGGACAGGACGAAGTGGACACGACGCTTACTCGCAACTAGAAGGTTTATTAGAAGAAGCATAAAAAGAAAACAAAATGAAGTGACCCAAACGAACTGCGCCATCGCCACCACGTGCGAATCTTGCCAACATGCGCGAAGGCAAGAAGAAACGATAAAAAAAAAGAAAAAAAAAGCGATCGGTAAACAGTTTTAACGTCTTAACAGTAGATAGGCAGCAACAAGGTATAACAAAAAACAAAACACAAAAGCCAAAGAGCATCTGTCATGGCATCTGTCTACCCCCGCCTCCAAAAAACTCATTTCGGTTTGCGATAACGCCACTGTAGGAGAGCTGTACTCTAGCCATAACAGAAAGGTGTAGCCGAAGGACGGAGGAGAGCGCTGCCAGGCTAAGCCAGGCCAACGCAGTTCAAATCGCGCGCCCGCTGAGCGAGAGCCAATCAGTTCAAACCGGAGAGCGCGCAAGCGCAGTCGGCGCAGTGACGAGGCTTGCCCGGACTCGAACGCTCTCGCTGCGAACAAAGTTTGCTTCGCGTACGTACTGTTACCGTGTTTATCAACATTACGCGTGGTTATCGTCGTTGAATGGACACGTAGTACTGCTTACATTGCGTGTCGGTGCGTACGGGTGGTTCGGGTTGTTGTTTGACACGGAATCTACGGCGGCGATGCGTCGTCGTGGGCCCAAACAACGGACGTGCAGCGGGAGCAGCTTTGTCTGAACGGGATCGCAAGCGCGCCTTTTGACGAGACTCACAGGACTCACACCAGCGGATACCACACTTCGGTGAGTTCAAGAATGTTGTCAAATCGGGTAACTGAGTTACATTAGTGCGTGACGACTTTTATGCAGAGAAGAGTGCTCGGGCGGCGAGTTACCCCGCTGTGCAAGATAAAGGGCCTGATACGGAAGTATGCATTGCGCTAACATCTTTGCTTTCTGTGCTTGGCCGTGTGTGTTGCCGTATGCGTTGATTGCAGCTGTAAACAAGCCGACGAATGCACTTTCCATTAGCGATTCTGTGCTCTTGTCATGCAAGCCTTGTGTTGCTGAGCCGTTATTCCTTGGTTGTGTACAGTGCGAGATCGTCGCCTGAAGCGGCTTGTACAATGCCTTGTCGCCGTAAAAGTGGGTCTGCTTCTAAACGTACTAGTTCCACATGCACTTGACGTTATAGTTCAATAAGCATGGGTATAATGAACTAACGTGCAAAGGTGGACGGGGACGCAGATAGAATAACACAATGCTGTCATGCATACGCTACGCTGCTCAGAGCATGCCTCAGGTTGCATTGCCGTCTTCCGTGCTGCGTCGCTTTTGCAAATAATTAGCACGATTGTGCATTGGATAATATAATAATCTGGCTGCGCAAGGTCGCTGCTCGTAGCACTTAGATGTGTACAAGAAGTCCACTGGAAGCCGTGCATTTGTGTGAATCGCGCTGTAGATACAAGTAGTAACAGGAAGTACCACACATACAGTGGCGTAGCCAGGGGGTGGCACACCGGGCCCGTGCCCCCATCGAAATTTTTTTTTCGCCATGACTTACAGAGCGAAAACTTACCATTTCAAGGAGCCCCCCCCACCCCCCTCCCCCGAAAAAAAATTTCTGGCTACGCCCCTGCACACAGACAACTGTAAACTGATTAAATGGGAAGTCGCACAGCGTGCATGTAGCGTGTTTTCTTTTTGGACATGACAGATTTTTTATAAACGTTGTACGACAGTCGGGCTCCTGTAATTTTCGCACAAGAACTCTTAAGTCGAGGCGTAAATTCTTTGCCGCAAGCAAAGTTACATTGACGCAGCTAATCGTTTCTCCACTTTTTAATTAATGACATGAGGGAAGTGGTTGATGTTAGACCAATATAGTGCGTGCCAGGTTATGGCATGCCAACCTTTCTTTTTGAAATCACGAACGTTGCATGTAATCCGAGATGTTCAACTTCGAATTTTATGGGTGATGTCGGAGCTAGGGAGCGCCTGGCGTGCCGGCAACGTGGCGCCTCTGAACTACACATGACGAGGACGTGACGACATTTGAAAAAAAAAACGGTATAGTTGCACTCAAGTCAGTAATTAAAAGTAGTTAACAAGTTATTGATGGTTAGTGTCAGTTGAAGTTACGCTTATTAAGCAAGTGAATGCTCTGCTTGTTGCTGTATTTGAAAAAAAAATTGGGCCAGACATTTATCTTGTCATTTCATATTTTCTTTCTGTTCAAACACAAATTCTTGTAACAGTGAAGTAGCACTGTTGCAACAGCTTCTTATCCCAAATGGTTTAGGCTGTGCTGGTGCATTGAAACACTACTTGATTGTGTTGTACTGTACAGTTTTTGTTTTCCTTGGTGCTTTGATAAAGAAGGAGGAATTTAAATGGGGCTGTTATTTGCACGATTCAGTACTAAGGTGTAGGATTCCATGAAACTGGCAACAATGCTGCTTTTGTTTATCTAGTTATCAGAGAACGCGGTATGCGATTTGTGCTCTGGCGTGCTTAAAGCACTGAGAAATTGAACAAACAAAAGAAAGGGAATAAATCGAGGGCTTATTTTCTTTGTTAGACACAACCTGATGAAGCCAAGGGAGGCATAGGGGGAGATCATTCGTAGTTTTTTAAATGTAGTGTTGTAATTATGACATAAATTAAGAGGAATTAATGTGGACAAAAACACAACATACTGCTTCCAGGGCCTGAACCTACAACAAAGTATTGCATCTGATACTCCATCGCTTTAGCTACCACAAAGTCGCTCTCTCATCCACCCAGTGGGCACCTCTGTGTGTGTAATCCCGGCAGTGCCACACCAGCATTCACAGCCATGCTGGTATCGCGTAGCCCGGGATCTCTTTGCGAACTGGTAGCTGACCAATACACGCTCAAATGCTACCTGAGGGCATCAAGCTTGCTGGCATGAGGCCCTCGCTATGAAAAGAACAAAAGGGGGTTGAATCAAGGGCTCATTAAATTGAACAGAAATTGCACATTTATCATAGATGTATTCATTTGTTAAGGGGTGCTGCTGAAGTTTTCTTGTGTTCAATTGACCTATATGGCAAGCTGTATATTTCATCCTTTTTTGTTACACAAGGGCAGGAAAGTTCAACACCTAATGCATTATTACAATTGTTTGCAGTGAGCCATTACTCCTCTAATACTTGTTCTTAATGCATACTGGGCCCATTTTTGAGGACAATATTGGTATATAAACATATGCTTATGTCAAGCCATCGTGTTTAATATTTACTACTTGTGTACTGTGAGGCCTCTTTTGTGCGCAAATTTATGGAACTTTTTGTGGTATCTGTTATGCATGTTCCCAGCACAGACGGCTGTTCAAGGGACTGAAGTGGTGGACAACTTGATGTAAAAGAGGGGAGCATTCTTCCTGCAAGTCTGGACAAGGCCATATTAAATGGTACGCATTTGTTTCCATCACTGCAAATAGACAGATAAGATTTTTTCGAATGATAAACTTATTCCACCCATATTGTGAGCAACTCCAAGACAGGAAACACGTAATAGCAAGTGCGCGTCATATACATGTTCCACTTGGCCGTGTAGTACATGTTTGTGGTACAATGTACTGGATGCTTTGAGTTGAAAAAGATTATAGAAGAGACTCCTTGGATCAAGACTAATATTCAGAAATGAAGTGTCAACTACCTGCACTGCGCCATAGCAAGATGTCTGACTGAGCAAAGCGTCTATGCACGGCAGAATTAAAGTGATTTTCAGAGTTTCACGATGAAGTAAAGCCTTGGTAAAAAGTTGTAAGGTATGCATGCTTGTGCAGTGGAGTGGTGCCGTCTTGGGCATTGTATTTGCCCTAACCAAGTTGCGCAAATGAACTGGCAGCGGACTATGGCATCCAAGTATTATTCTTTACCTTTATGTGTGAAACAGCACAAAAAATTAATGAAGAGCAAGACTGGTGGAGCACGGACAGAGTGCTGACTACCGATTGGAGGTTATTAGTAAAACCCTGCCACATATTCCAGTTTCAAAAAGTAATTTTCACAGGGGAAAGGAAACAAGGGACACATCAAGTGTCTTATCGTTGAGTAATGATACTCTTGCTGCCATGTCTATTGATGACATGCTGACTATCTTCTTGCCAGACTTGCATACAGTGTGCCTCTAGATCTTCACCATACTTC
>JALIZH010018907.1:0-23283 GCA_030522465.1 Rhipicephalus appendiculatus
TCAAGATGGAAAACCGGACGTGAGCGCACCATGAGTGTGGCATGTAAATCATGTTGTACATGAAATGCGTGTCATGATTGTCATGTTTGCACCTTTCATTTATGTTATTCATACAGCAATGCGTCGTCATACCAATTTTGGTGTATATCAAGTTGACGAAACGGTCGCTAGAGCACCATGGCCATGACATGTAAACCATTCCATTCATGACAAGTAATTCATGATTTTCATGATATGACCCGTCATTTATGTTCGCCATGTAGTCTTGTTATGTCATACTAATTTTCGTATACATCCCATTAACGATACAGTCAGGAGAGCACAAAGTCGTAGGCGGCTAGATTAATAGATACGCTGAAAGTCCCCGAACAATGCACGCACAAAGGAGTAGTCAGTCACTGAGGCCCGAGCTTCTCTGACCAACATGACTTCAGCGTTCTGACATTCTTGGGAAATCACGTCCCCGGTGCAGGGTAGCAAACCGGACGCTCGTCTGGTTAACCTCCCTGCCTTTCCACTTCTTCATTTCTTTCTCTCTCTCAAAGTCCCCGAAGTTCGCTAAGAAATGCTTAACATTTAAAAAAGAAAGGATGTCACGAGCAGTTTCGTATGGAAAGAAAACTTCCCCATCTCCCGCTAAATGGAAACCATGTGTGGATGCGAAGCAGCGGGGGAGATAGGTTAGCTTGAGCGGGACAAACGTCGCCGCTCTCGTTTCGCGGCAGCGGCCCGGGCGCTCATCGCGGCGCTGCGCAGGACAGAGAATGAGGCGCACTCCGTCATTTTAGATGCGAAGCATCTTATGCTCGGGGCTATGTCCGTCCCTCCCGCGTCCGTCCCGCGTCCGTCCCGCGTCCCGTGTCCCGCGTCCCGCGTCCGGCCACATTTCATGAAGTAGGGAAGGACCCACTATGCGAACCAGAACCCTGTAGTACAATAAAAAAATTGGACCATCTCCCCGAAGGGAACCCTGATGGGATGCGAAGCAGCAGCGGTGCGCACGGCCTTGACCCGGTTGAAACAGGCGTCGACGCGGGTGCTGGAAGAACGGTTTGAAGCGAAACTCGGTGTAGCGTTTACTCGAGTAAACGTTTGTTTGAAACGCAAAGACACGGGAGGCGGGTCAGAGGTGTTGCGAGCGGGCGGAGCAGCCGGCAGCTGCGGCGTGACCTACTTGGCACCGCTCCAACACCTGCGGCGAGGGGAGCGCGTTGCGGCGCGTTCCTATGTACGCCGCACGGAGGGACAGCGTTACACAGCCTAGTCAAATAGATGCTTCGCATCTAATAAGGCCGTCAACCACCACTACAGTCACCAGACTCATGGCCGAGAGCACAGAGAGGCAGGTGGTGCGTGTCGCCCAGGTTGACTCCATTCCTTGATCTTGCTTGCATCTGTTTGGGGGGGGACTTGGTCCATCCCTCCTTCGCGCGTCCCACACCTCCACAGCGCATGCGCGTCTCCTCCCCCCTCTCTCTCTCCTCTCCTACGCTCATCCCCTTTCTCTCCTCTAGGAATACTCTACTCCACGGAGCGGCGCCCGCGTCCTACACCCCCCACAGCGCATGCACGTCCCCCCTCTCTCCCCCTCTCCTAAACTCACCCCTTTACCTCCTCTAGGAATCCTCTGCTCTACGGAGCGTCCCACATCCCGGCAGCAGATGCGCGTCCCCTCTCCTACGCTCAGCCCCTTTCTCTGCTGTAGGAATCCTCTACTCTACGGAGCGGTGCCCGCATCCGACATCCCCACAGCGCATGCGCGTACTCTCCTACGCTCACCCGCTTTCTCTACTCAAGGAATCCTCTACTCTACGGAGCGGCTCCCGCGTCCCACAGCGCATGCGTGTCCCCTCTCTCTCTCCTCTCCTACGGTTCTCTCCTCTAGGAATCATCTACGGAGCGGCGCGCGACAGGTGGTGCGACAGCTGCATACTCCGCTGGGGGCACCATAAAAATGACGGAGCGCGCCTCATTCTCTCTCCTGTGCAGCGCCGCGATGAGCGCCCGGGCCGCTGCCGCGAAACGAGAGCGGCGACGTTTCCATCTCCCCGCTGCTTCGCATCCACACATGGTTCCCTTTAGCGGGAGATGGGGAAGTTTTTTTTATACCGCGGAACTACCGTGGTGCCCCCAGCGGAGTATGCAGCTGTCGCACCACCTGTCGCGCGCCGCTCCGTAGAGCATTCCTAGAGGAGAGAACGGGGGGGGAACCATAGGAGAGGCGAGAGATAGGGGAGGCGTATGCGTTTGGGGGGTGTGGGATGCGGGGGGCCGCAGCGTAGAGTAAAGTATTCCTAGAGGAGAGAAAGGGGGGTGAGCGTAGGAGAGGAGAGAGAGAGGGGGGAGGAGACGCGCATGCTTTGTGGTGGTGTGGGACGCGGGAAGAAGGGACGGACTAAGCGGAGAGAGAATGAGAGGAGAGAGAATGAGGCGCGCGCGCTCCGGAAATTTTCATACCGCGGAACTACACTGGCGCCCCGAGCGGAGTATGTAGCTGTCGCACCGCCTGTCATGCGCGCCGCTCCGTAGAGTAGAGGATTTCTAGAGGAGAGGACAGGGGTGACCGTAGGAGAGGAGAGAGGGGACGCGCATGCGCTGTGGGACACGGGCGCCGCTCCGTAGAGGAGAGCATTCCTATAGGAGAGAAAGGAGGGAGCGTAGGAGAGGAGAGAGAGCGGACGGGGATGCGCTGTGGGGGGTGTTGGTCGCGGGACGGAGAAAGCCCCGCAAGCAAGATCAAGGAATGAAGTCAACGGGACGTGGGCGCCGCTCCGTAGAGTAGATGGATTCCTAGAGGAGAGAAAGGTGGGGAGCGTAGGAGAGGAAAGAGAGAGGCTGCGGGACGCGCGAAAGAGGGACGGACAAAGCCCCCCACAAGCACATGCAAGCAAGATCAAGGAATGGAGTCAACATGGTCTACAGACACCACCGGTAGCGCGCGTTATTCTTTGCTTGCACCCACCACCTGCCTAGCCATTGCTAAGCAGCCACTCTGTGCTCTCGGACATGACTCTTGTGACTGCAATTGTGGTTGACGGCCTTATTGTACTACAGTGTTCTGGTTCGCATAGTGGCTGCTTCCCTACTTCATGAAGGTGATCGGACGCAGCACGCCGGACGCGGGACGCGGGACGGACGTACATAGCCCCGAGCATAAGATGCTTCGCATCTAAAATTGGTATGAGAGGGTAAGAAGGTTTGAAGAATACGAGTGTCTGATGATGATATGCATAAAGTCAAAGTCCTGTCACGTATGTAGTCAATCCTTTCCTTCAGACACGTGTGGTACTTACCCGTACACCGCAGGCCTTGGTATGCGGGTATATGCTGCAGGTGACTGACCGTATTAACGCGACAGCGTTCAAAGAGCTCGTTTCGCAGAAATTCCGGCGTCGGCGTCGGCGTCGTTGGTTGTGAGCGAAAAATCATCTTGTCCGTGACCGAAAAATCATCATCTTGTCCGTGACCGAAAAATCATCATCTTTCCGTGACCGAAAAATCGAGAAAGATGCAAATAAAGTAAATAATAAAAATTTTCTGGTCCGAGTGAGCATCGAACCCGGGTCGTCTGCGTGGCAAGCACGGTGTTCTACCACACAACCATGCCTCTGCTTGGATATACTGTGAAAATAACTTCCTCTGCTTGGAAATGCAGTGAAAATAACTTCCATGCTTCGCAAACGCAAGCGTCCTTTATATAGGCGTCGCAATATAACATGTAATATCCCAGGAATATTGCGTGGTACAAGCGTAAATTGCCATCGGGCGTCAGAATATGTGACTATCATAACGATTCCATAGTTTAAAGCCAGCCACCCATTACAAACGGCACACACCTTACTGCGCGTATTCCCTTAACACCACGTAGTGGGTGCATAACAAGTTCGAAAACATGTCCCACATTTGCCGCGCATAATTTCTCCTGGTTTAAACCTACTACCCATTACATAATATGCACTAAGTGATTGAAGTACGCAGTAGGGACGGGCTATCGCTATCGCGTTCAACTCTTAAAGGCGAAGCTTAAGGGTCCCCCCAACATTTTATATGAACCCAGGAGTGGTGACACCAGACATTGGTAATTTAAGTGCGAGGTCTTGACGAAAACCGACATCGGCAGCGTAGACCCGACGAATGCAAAGAATAAAAGCCAGGATCCCAGCAAGAATCGAACCCATGCATTCTGCGTGGCAGTCAGGCATTCTGCCACAGAGCGACGCAATTCCTTGAAACTTCTTTATGAAAATATCTTATGCAGACGCAATGTTGGTGCAAGGTCAATAGAGGTCGCAGTGCTGGCTATCTAATTTTATAAACACTACATATGTACTCTCATGATAAAGGCCGTCATACCGGGTTATTGTTAATTGTGATTCCAGTGTTGGCTCCGCTTTTATAGCAGTCTAATCTGCATTACATTTGTATTTCTTCGATTCAACAAGCTACATTCAAGCATGGCCCGACCCCAAAGGTCTACGCTAACGAAAGCCACGTATGATGTTCACAGCATCGCACTGTAAAGTGGACTTCGCTACGTTCATACGGACGTCAGCGATCTAACGTGAGTGCTGAAGTTACGTCAGACCATAGGTTACAGTTGGAACACCAGTGTCATCGACGTTCCTGGTAAGTCCACGGTGTGCGCGCAGTTAGTGCACTTACAAAAATTAAGCGATGATTGCGATACTGCCTAATGCGAATGCTTAGCGGAGCTTGGTGTTGGGGAAAGGCCAACTGTGTCTAAAGATTTGGCTTACCGCATGGTATCCCCTACGCCATAAATAATCACTTCTGTAGAGTAGGACAGCACGCACTACGCCATTATCCGTCTATCTGCGGATAAGCGAGGTACACGCTGCGCATCTGTAAGGTATTATGTGGACTTTGTTGATGCTGCATGTGGCTGATGACGATGAAAACGTATGGCTGAGCACTTCGCAGTGGGTGGGAAGCATTGAACAGCACACTCGTTGCGGTATTAGCACTCTGTGATGAACGGCTGTTATTTTACTCTTCTGCCACGCTATATTAGATGGGTTAAATTGATTCCTTGCCCGACATGACGCCTCTATAGGGTATTTTTTGCAAATGAGCTTCAAGCACCAGCCTGCCTCTACAGTAGAATATTAGATGCGAAGCATCCTATGCTCAGGGCTATGTCCGTCCCTCCTTCCCGCGTCCCTCCCGCGTCCCGCGTCCGGCCACTTTCATGAAGTAGGGAAGCACTCACTATGCGAACCAGAACACTCAAGTACAATAAGGCCGTCAACCACCACTACAGTCACAAGAGTCATATCTGAGAGCACAGATTGGCTGCTTAGCAATGGCTAGGCAGGTGGTGGGTGCAAGCAAAGAATAACACGCACTACTGGTGGTGTCTGTCGACCAGGTTGACTCCATTCCTTGATCTTGCTTGCATGTGCTTGCGGGGGCTTTGTCCGTCCCGCGTCCCACACCCCCCACAGCGTATGTGCGTTCCCTCCCCTTCTCTCTCCTCTCCTACGCTCCCCCCTTTCTCTCCTCTAGGAATACTCTACTCTACGGAGCGGCGCCCGCGTCCCACACCCCCCACAGCGCATGCGCGTCTCCTCCCCCCCTTTCTCTCCTCTAGGAATTCTCTACTGTACGGAGCGACCCCAAAACGGAGTTCATTATAGCACTGTTAAACAGTCAGTCCCTCAACGCACACGCTAAAGACATCGAACGAAATCGCGTCCTAACCAAAGCAGACGAGCTCTGTCTCACGGAAACGTGGAACGCCGCAAGACCGACGATCAACGGCTACGAAGCGATCGTGTGTACTGAGGAGGCAGAACGTCCTGCCGGTGGTGTCGCCATATACGTCTAACGCCACCTCACGCAAAAAGCCTTAGATCTACAACCTACCGGCCAAGTACACAACCGAGAGCACTCGGCCGTTAGACTCTACTTTGACAACAACATCGTCATCATGACAGTGTGTCTCGCACCCAACATCTCCAGAGGCACCGTTGAACATTACCTAGAAAAGGCGATGGCACAATACACGAAGACATACAGACACGCTCCCATCGTACTTGCGGCTGATTTGAACGTGGATATAACGACGAACGATTGGCTGCTCTACCATATTGTTGGGATGCATTTCCTACGACCACAAACGACCGACCACGATTAGGGCAACGTGCGTAGACCTGGTCTTCGCAAACTTCAGAATGAAAACTCTGGAAAAGCAACCCTTGACATTACACTTCACCGACCACAAGGCCGTCGTCTTTAAAACGCCCCGTGCACCGACGCTAGGAATCGCACACGGTCTCTAAATAAATAAACACGCAACCACCACATTCTCTCCCTTCTCTTATACATTCTCATTCGTCGTCTCAATAAAATTACACAACCTCCTGCTCAAGCTAACCATCTCTCCGCTACTTCGCATCCACACATGGTTCCCTTTAGCGGGAGATGACGCAATTTTTTTCGACTGCCACGCAGAGGCCCGTGTTCATGTGCCGTTCAATTATGTCAATTATGTCTATCGGTTACGCCATCGACGGTGACGGCAACGGCGACGCCCACACTGTTCAACGCAGCAACGGACGCCTAAGATGAGCACAGAAAAATTACTTGCCAGCCGTTTCGCATGAAGAGAGAGAGAGAGAAGAAATATAGGAAAGGTAGGGAGGTTAACTAGACTATGTCCAGTTTGCTACCCTACACGTGGGGAGGGGGATAAGGGAGTAAAAGAGAGAAGGGAAGAGATAGAGAGAAAGAGGGACACATTGTACACCACACACACAGTGCAGGGTTTCATAGGCGGTCGCTCAGTGATGTTGCCTTCAAGTACTGCAGGAGGGCTCGTGTGGCTTTCTGCGCTGATGCATTGTGAGACCATGCTCCCAAGATCTTTTCTTGGGTGAAGGCATGAAATGAATTCCTACAGGCATGGGAACTGCCGAATTATTGTTGTTGTTTTCTTTCTTTTCTTGTTTCTTATTGCTCAACGGTTCCTCCGAACGTGTCTTTGTCTGTGTTGCGCTATAACCAAGTTAAACATGAATCCCAACCAACTGGCCCGACTTGCCGTCTTGAGCTAAGCGTTTGGTATGTTAGGTAGCAGCCATCCCAGGAACGCTGTTTAGAGTACCACGGCTTTCAAAAACTATACAACAAATAAAAGAAAACAATCAATACGAGCCACTACATTTTTAACGAAAAGAACCTATGCATATCATATTTTCTTTGCTTAGAAACAAGCCAACCCACTTTCAACAATTTTGTCTTTTTTCATATCCATGCCCGTTTATAGTCTTATACATGCGGCTGTTAAGCCTGTAATATTTCGTTGAGTATAGTTTGCGCCTCGTATCGTATATTTTTAAGCCAACAAAAAGAAGTAAGGCACCGCGACTGTGAAATAAAAATAGCAATTTATCCTTACACAAAACTATTTCTCACGTGGTCGAAAAAGAAACAACAACAATACACATCGCTGGAATGCGCTAGAACGAAAATTGTTCTCACTTTGCGCGGCAAATCACGGAGAAAACCTGTTCCCTCAGCGTTCCCGTTTTTCGTTTTCCGTGTTCCACAGCATTCAAGGTTTACCACTAAAATAGGTCAGGCGGCTTTTGTCTCTTGTTATTTTATTCTCCTATTCCTTCCATTACTCGCAGGATTTGCATTCCGCTAGTTTTGTGTTCCTAGAGCACGGGAAATCGGCGCGTGCGTCGAATGCATTCGTGCCGTGCTACTGCTAGTGAAAAATTCATCTAGGACAAGACCCATTTTTCGGTTGTGAGGGCTACGCTCTGGTTGGGAAGGCTATGCATGTTGCAGCGAGAGTTTCTCTTTCGTATGGAATCTATTCCTGCCTAGTCCTGGACTGGCGCAAAACAAGAGTAACCAAGCCAAGCATGCAAAGTGAAGGCGTCAGCGTTCGCAAATGCGACCGCAGCAGATAGAGCGGAGCAAGGATTACAATTGTAAGCTTGGGTGGCTGGGCTGTATATATATTTACTGGAGTCTTAAAATGACGCGTGAACTCGCAAGAGAAAAGAAATCCGTATTGTGTCTCGTGCAGCTCAACCTCGGGTACCCGCCCCGTGAGGGGGGTTTGCTGCAACAGCTCTTTTAGGGGTTGCTAGTAAGGGCGGCATTTGAGCAAAACCTCCTCCTCGAAATTCAGTACTTACTGTAAACACAGACGATTTTTTTTCGCCATTGTTTCCTTTACCCCTTCGGGCATTAAAGTGTGATGAGAAACGTAGTCACAGGACACGCGATCAAATCTAATCGCCCTTTTCTACCCTTACATCTGGACTTGCTGCATTTTGAAGTATCAAGACATGAAATAGATATATTGACGCGAGACTGAAGCTTTTTTCCAAGGGTCCAATTCCAACCTTCACAAAACTCCGCACAAAGCTATTGTGCCTCAATTCGCAAATTCGAGTCAGTCACGTGGGTGCCGCTCTTGTTACATTGACCATGGCCACACTGGTGCAATTGATAGTTCCTGAATGCGAATTAAGGCAGAAGTTCACGAGAACATGAAGGACTTGAAAACTGAAAAAAAAAATTTTAACAGGGGTTGTCTACGGAGATGGCCCCTGAGACATGGATTGTTTACGGATTTTTAATCAAAATGAGAATTCAAGTTTCGCTGGCTGTCACAATGAATAGCCGATTGTTCGACGATCCACGTTCCAGTGTGATGTCACGCACCAACCCAACAACTTATCCGTGTAGTTGTCCGCGCATGCACATACACACAATGACACACATATAACAAACACAGATATGCGGTTGACACAAGCGCAGCGGATAAATATGCATAAACAGGTTAACAATGTTCCGGCGGTTGGATTCAACATGGATTGTCTAGTATACAAGGCCGATGTTATTATGAGGTGATGTCTTACAACTACCAAGGTCCTTCAGTGATTTCTGTTCAATATCATTCACTTTTCCTGGGGAGTATGTCTTCTTAAAGGAAGTAGAAGGCATGCAAAATTGTCTGTGTGAAAATTTCCGCTGTGTAAGCCAGCGCATTAACGCGCTTGGCGGGCTTCCGCGATGTCGTCGAGTGGGCGTTATAATGTTCACTGTCAAGAAAACTTCTGCCAGTAAAATTCAGACTTATTTTCTTATTGGAGTTGTCACACGTTGTTTTCTTCCAGCCCCGGAGAGAAAATTGATTTCATTTTAATAATTTGTTTCTTGGTGCGCCAGCTGCGGTTGAGTGGGATTTTTGGTGAACGCTTCATGTGTTCTTTTTTTTTTTGTGACGGTGGGTTTTTGTGTAACACTACCGCCACCAGCTTCACAGATCAGTCAATGCAAGCTTCACTTCAAGTGGATGATAGTCATTCTTAATGCAGAATAATAAGCAGTGCGGCAACAAGCGCGGAAAACATGTGTGTGGAGCATGTGTGTAGAACTGCGCACATGTTCCCAGGACCAGTAGAATTTTAAATGCAAATGCATTTCTTAGTCGGGCTATGTCAGGCGCATCCGGCGTTGTCCGCGGAGGAGGAGGAGGAGGAGGATAGGTTGAGGAGGTGTCCGCGCGCCGGCAGGTGTTATCTCTCCGCTCTCACTCCCTCTCCCATAGCAACAGCTGCGGGCGCGCGCGCTTATCCTCGCCCCTAGCAACCGGAGCATGTGGTGCGAGAGAGTGTAGGAGAGGGTAGGTGCAGTGCTTCGCCGCTCCTTCTCTCGCCGTTCGCTCTTTCTCCTCCCTGCGCCCCACTCTCCCGTCCGCTTGCGCCTCACTCTCGACCGTTCGCTGGCTGGGCGCCTCTCAAGGCGATGGCAGAAGTCGGTGTCGGCGCAAGAAATGCATTCGCATTTCCTCACGATTCCCTTCGGGGAGGTGGGGGGCATTTTTTTGTGTTTATTCCGGAGCCAACCGGAACAAATATAGTAATACATGAGGGTCAAGCTATATGCAACGAATTGAAATCCTCATTGATAAATGGCGCTGCGTCACCGTACATAAAGTGATAATAACATCAACGGCGCGAAGGCGTCCGTTGTTGACAATAATTGATAATAGGCTGTAGGTAGGGTGAATCTGCGTGGGTTCTGCCGAAAAAACTTCGGCAGATCCCCCGTACTTTGGGAATCGATGTTATGCGAAGCATGCGGAGAAAAGGTGACTGTGTTGTAATTTTTTTATTGAGCGAAACGTAACGAAATGACGCTAAAGATATGTACAAATGTAGTAAGCACAGACATATGTTGAACAGTCGCATGTGTTTTATATAACCAGTTGTTTACAGCTGCTTTAACGGTGCCAAGAGCAACATTGGAATTACCAGCCACCAGAAGCTGTAAGCTGAAATGTAGCTCATGTGCTTGGCGAGGATGGTAGCCCCTGGCTAGTGCTAAGTTGACCAACTTCAATGGATGGCGCTTAAGTGCAATTGACGCTAACCCGACGTGACGCCTGTATTATTGGAGTACATATGTAATGTTTATAAAATTCGGTGGGCCAGCACTGCTACCGCACTTGACGTTTCACCAACATTACGCCTGCATAGGGTCTTTTTCCAAAGGAGTTCCGATACCTGGCGTGGCTCTGTGGTAGAATACTTGATTGCCACGCAGAATGCTTTGGTTCGATTCCTGCTGGGACCGTAACATATATTCTTTGCATTCGCCGGGTCAACGCTGCCGATGTCGGTTTTTCTTAACGCCCTCGCATTTGAATTATCCAATGCCTGTTCTCGCCGTTCCTCGGGAGATATAAACTGTCAAACACCTGAGGCACATATCCGCATACCTGTGGCTCATACCCGCCCGTAGTATAAGGGTATGTGCCACACGTGTCTGGGGGAAAGGGTTTCACGACGTACGCGACTGGAATGTCACATTATTCATGTGATCGCCAGTGAGTCATCTTCGTCAAACCATCTTACCCTCCCATACTAATTTTGGTTTACCCCAAGTTAAGGGGGTGATCACAAGAGCACCCAGACGCAGGCGGCCAGATAGATAGATAGATGGATAGATAGATAGATAGATAGATAGATAGATAGATAGATAGATAGATAGATAGATAGATAGATAGATAGATAGATAGATAGATAGATAGATAGATAGATAGATAGATAGATATATAGATAGACACGCCAAAAGTGCCTGCAGTACGCAAGGAAATGCTTCGCATTTAAAACGGCCTCATAAATATTCACCACGTCAGTTCCAGGCAATCACCTTGCGTGTGCATTGTCACGAAGCTGGGGCACTATCTCACGCCATTCATAGCCACCAAGCGCGTCACGTAGCAGCCCTGCAAGTGTATAGGGACAACAAACGGCTGAAATCTTATAGGTGGCCATCATACCGTCTGGTGAAGTGGCGCAATTTTGACACAGAGAAACGGGAGGAGAAAGACATGAAACTCGCTGGCCATACCGTATGATAATCAGTCGCCCGTCTTTCAACCATACTGAATCTATAGGTGGCACTGCATCATATCCCTCGTGACGTCCGCTCCAGTAGTCATTTTGACCTTTTGATTGATACACTGCACTTGGTCTATGAAAGCAATATTGCAACCTGGACGAAATAGCAGGAAAACATGGTTGATTCCTCTGTCATAGGAATCGGTAAAACACGAAAGTAAAAGGTGTCCTTGCAGAAGTAGTTGAATGTTTACTGTACATTGTGTAAGAGAGCTTGCACAATGTCTTTTGTTGTTTGACAGCTGTAGCACCGTTTAACATGGATGCACCTCCGCTGACGCTTAGTGATACATCTCCATGCCGACGACTAACGTCCATGATCAATGATTAAACGAACCCTTGTGGTTATAGATGTTTGTGGTAGCTGTATTAGTAAATGGTAAGAGCGGAATCACAGAATCCGGAAAGCGGTGTAACAGCCAGAAGAGCGTCACTAAATAGACGCCGAACGTGGGCTAAGGTCACGTACTCGCGGGATGTTCGAGTTATTGAACACCACTGCCCGACTAAAGGGAAACGCAACGCGCGTCGTGCCTCCCCTGTTGGCCGGCCGCGATTTTTCACTGGGCGATGGTAAGTGGAAAACGATGAGCTACAGCGAGGCGAGTGTATGACCGTGGCTTAGGGGATAGCGTGCATCTATGGTCGCGGACCGAGGGGTCGTAGGTTCGACTCCCCTTCACGGATCTTTTTTTTTCTTTGCCATCTAATTGTGTGTATTTTTTCGACGTTATTTCCGTGACCGAAATACGTCACTGAAGGCTTCGTGGACGCCGGCATAAAACGCTTTTGTGTGAAAAACATTTAGTGCAGCATTGTCATTCATATTGTTTGCCGGCGTATCAAACAAGGCAACTAAAATTGAGGAAGCAGGTAGAATTGAAGCCCACCTCAACCTACTGTGATAGTTATGCCACGAGGCTGAATGACACCTGCGTAAATTACAAGGAAGGTAAAGCAGGAATTTATTGCGCTCACTTGCACTATCATATTTATCTCCTATATTTTATCCTAAATGTCATGTTTAACTTCTAACTAAAAAGAAATTAGGCAGATCCCAAGTACCATGGGAATCGATGTTACGCGAAGCATCCGGAGGTAAGGTGACTGGGTTGTAATTTTTGTATTGAGCGAAACGTTCTGAAATGACGCTAAAGATATGTACAAAGGTTGCACGCACAGACATGTTAAACAGTCGCATATGTTTCATATAACCAGTTGGTTACAGTTGTATAACGATTACAACAGAAACATGGATACTGCCAACACAAGAAGCCGTAAGCTGATATGTAGAGCTTGTGCTTGGAAGGGTGGTAGCCCTGGATAGTGCTGCGTAGACCAACTGCAATGGATGGTACTTAAGTATACAACTGACGTCATAGGAGGTCAACTCCTTCGTCATATGAGTACGTATGTAATGTTTATAAAATTAGATAGCCAGCACAGCAACCGCAATATACGTTTCACCAAAATTACGCCTGCATAGGGTGTTCTTCCAAAGCAATTTTGAGACCTGACGTGGCTCTGTGGTAGAATGCTTGACTGCCACGCAGAATGCTTTGGTTCGATTCCTGTTGGGACTCTGATTTCTATTCTTTGTATTCCTCGCGTCAACGCCGCCGATGTCCATTTTTCTTAACGCTGTCGCGTTTAAATTACCAGTGTCAACGCCACCAATGTCAGTTTCCCTTAACGCTCACGTATTTAAATTACCAATGCCTGTTCTCGCCGTTTCTGGGTATACATAAATTGTCAAAGTCCTGCGGCGCATATCCGCATTCCGCGGCCCGTGGTATACGGGTATGAGCCACACGTGTCTGACAAATGAGTTTGACGACGTGCGTGACGGGATTTTCACGGTATTCATGTCATGACCAGCCAGACATATTTGTCAATACCTCTTACCCTCCCATACAAATTTTGGTATACCCCAAGTTAAAGAGGCCATCACAAGAGCACTGAGACGTAGGCGGCTAGATAGATAGATAGATACGTAGATAGAAACTAAAAAGTACTTACAGTACGCAAATAAATGCTTCGCAATTAAAAAAAAAACTAGTCATTTGGGAACATACTTGCCTACAGCCATCAGTGTTATCTGAAAGTTAATTCCAAGGATGACGCTCGTTCTGTATTGTCCCTTTTAACTAAACATTTTGTTCTCCGCGACTTTGCCCTGTGAAAATAGGTGATTGGCGTTCTACGGATGTGCCATTGTTTATTGTGTCACGGTTTTACGGGTTTTACTGTGGCCACCATCCAAAGGCAATCAGGAGTGTTTTCCTAGTCACTTGCTTTTCTGATTGCTTAGTTTAGCCGTAAAGAAACAGATGCAGGGGTGCTTTGTTATGTTTGTGTTTCTTCTTGTCGATGACTTGAACTGCCATCAGTGCTTCATTTTCTTTCTTTCAGTGCAAGCAACCAAGCGGCTTGTAAGGTTTGGTCAAGCACCGTAGTATTCGCAGCGCACTGCTCGTAGAAGCGTTCATGACTAAATATAAATGCAAGGATGCAATTATACTGGTATGGCTTCTACACAGACATGAGGTAGTACCTGTTTTGCTGCGCACATGATCACTCAAAAGAGAGAATTTAGTGCTTCACCGTAAAAAAGAAGAAAGCGTCAGATAGCATCACGTTAGGAAGAAATAAATTTATGATTTTGAAAAAAAAATAATAACGAATCCATTTCAAATACCAGTCCCAAAGTACGCGAGAGTGATAAAACATAATGTGTCTCATTGCAGAACAAAGCAGAGACGCACCTCATGAAATGTTTCATTTGAGCAGCACTTTATATTAATGCTGCAAAACTGGTGCGCGTAAGTGCTGTATTACAATGTCCGCTTGAGCATGTTCCTTGCTTTACAAAGTTTGCGACTACTAGTTAGTTTTAGTGATGTCCTGATTGTTCCCGCTTTTCCTATTCCTAAGACTGTCGGCTTTTACTCTGGGTAGTCGTTTCAGACCCTGGGCTCCCGTGTCTTCCGAAACGTTCACCTTGGATTTCGGCTATCGCAGATTGTGCGGTCTCAACTCAGTGGTTCAGAATAACAGGGGTTGAAACTTCTACAGCGCACGCGACGGATTCAGCAAGACTGTGTGGTCGCGCATTGCTCAGGAATACTCGAACTAACTTCATGCTTGAAACCCACAGCTTCACCGGAGACTGAATATTTAAGGAATGTCGCAATATGACGATTAAAAAGCACAGCATCGCAATGACATTAATGCGAAGAGGCGAAGGGGTTTCCGTAGGACGGCGGCGAAAAAAAGAGCTCTATATCACGCTCAGAAGGGGTCATCAATTTTAAACACTAAAGGTATTCACAGCGAATCGCTGCGGTCAAACTGGGAAAACTTTTTCTTCTCCGAACAGTGTGTCTCCATCCCTTTTTTTTTTTTTTCAAATCATTGTCCTGGTGTCGTTGCGTGTTCTCGGGTATATAAAAAAAAAACAACGAAACCATAGCACACGCGAAAGTGTTGTGACAGATTGCGCGTAAGCTGCTTATTCTCGGTTACCTAATTATCACAGTTTGTGAGCATCCTTATAAAAATCGAAAGCTGCAAGACTCTCAATTCTATAATGGCTGAAAAGTAGGCAGATCCCACGCATGGTGGGAATCACTGCGATGCGAAGTAGTGAGCGAGTTAAAGCCTGTGCGGGATTATTTCTTCTCTGGGACAAGCGTGACGAGCCGGATCCACGTCATTGTGTAAATTGAGTGATCGTGCGCATATCATCTGCTGAGCAGGCACGTTGGCTGTACTTGTGTGTAAAGTGTAGTTCATAGTCCGACGTAACATCGGCACCCAAGTTATATGAGACGTTATTTTTTATCGATACGAAGTGCATGCCACGGCACAATGTTGTGCATATTATAAAGAATAGTCATAGGCGTATTCGCGCAACGCTTGTTTAGGGATTGCGAAGTGTTAAGTGCCCATATGTATAATTCACTGCGGTGATTTACAAGTGCATAGCCAACACTACAAACACTATTTGTGTTGCCTTTTCATCAGGCTTGGATAGTGCCTTTTTCCAAGGTAGCCTAAAGCACTGGGATGGATGTGTGGTGGAACACTTAACTGGACATCCTGAAAGCCTGGGCTCAGGTAACGCCGGAGCCACCACATTGTTTTTATTGCTAGCTCCCATCAGGATATTTCACCCATCGACAGCACCGCCAACATCGATAGCGCATTGATTGCGAGACTGGCTCACTCAAATTGCCGCGGAGAGCCTTCCAATACCAGTCTTGAGAACAGACTGCGAATCACCCAGGATGTTGTCCACCCGTCACTCATGAAAATTATTTGATTACGTTGGCGTGAGAGAAGCCAGCCTATTGATGTCATGACATTCGCCATGTCATGGTATACACTCACGTACTCGTAAACAATTTCGTTTACCAAGTAAAGGAGATGACCCCCCCCCCCTCCCACCACTTCGCGGCGACTCTCCCGATTTCAGAATTCCCTATGTTCGTGTTACGTCATCCCTTATCAGAATCAACGACAGCAGACTATGAAAGCGCTTCGTGACGTCCCATTCAGCATTGCAGTTAAAACTTGATATAACGAAACCCGATATTATGGAGTTTCGGATATAACGATGAAATGTGCATTCCCTGGACAGGTGCCCACAGAGTTCAATGTTATTATCAGCCCAAATTAAGGAAAGTAATTTGGCTCCCAAGCTGATTGAAAAAAGTTTTACTTGAAATAAATTACAACAGTTGAGTGATTTCTTTTCTAATTATGACACAGCCGGTTTTTTCAATAGGTGCACTTTTTATTAATGTCGAGTTAAAACGTATCACCACCCAAGTGACGACCTTAGGTTTAGAATAGCAAAGCTGCTCGCCGCGCCCATGCACGAAAATACGGACCCTGCATTATGTAGTGCTCTTACGTACCTGATGGTGGTAAAGGAGGCGGTGTTTTATTACAGCTGTAAGTACTCCCACTGGAACACTACAGTTGTTACATTAGTTGTTTCATGGTTTATGCAAATGACGGCGCTTATCATATACTCGAAACATTCGTGCTCGTCGCCATGCTCGTTCTCCTTGTCTTCAAATATCGTCAGCCTATCATAGCTTGAATTTATCGTCTCCTTCGTCTGCACCGCCTGGACGTGGGAGGCTAGACGTCCGGGCCGCCCTCACGGACTTTTAGTACGCGCAGGTAGGAGTCAGCGGCAATTACAACGCCTTGTTAGCTTCTGCGTGTCACTACGTTACAATTTTAAACATCGAAGGAGCGAAAAATCTACGCTCGACTTTGTGAACTTCCCGATGTTACAAAATAAATTGACTGGGATCATCACTTCGCTTAATCGAGTTTCAACCGTATCTGTTCATGAGGAAATGTCTTCTGCGGACACGTTTCCCCTCCACACCGTGATAACCACATTCATTTGTGCATCGTAGACCAAACGGAAAATAAGAAATAGAAATTACTAAAAATTGAACAACCGCGTTTAGCCAGTAATACGGACTTCAAAAAATTACACGCCACCTTCGCTATCGCAAAGGCAGGAGTGTATTCACCTCGAGCAAATTTCATCGCCATGCTTATGTTTTACTGTTGCGTTTAGAGCTCTTCTCATCCTGAAAATGACAAAACAAACAGCCAAATTGAGAAAAGTCACCGTGCAGGTTACAGTGTGGCGAGAATGAAAATTCATAAACTTCCGTATGAAGAAAGCGTGCCGCGCTGGCGTGCCTCATATCTGGGACATGTTATTGAATCTGCAGCGCCACAAAGAAAAATCGGAATTGGTTTTTCTTATTTCCCGGGAGAAGGTATATCTGCAACGCCATTCCGTTCCCAGCCTTTGTCCTATCTGTCCTTTATCTATGTTCAATACATTTTCGTCTTTCGCGACAAGAAAACGAGATTGAATTCTCGGTTGGTACGTTCAGTAAGTCGGCGTGTCGATCTCGCTAGCCGGTCTGCCGCAAAAACTCCCGGTGTGCGCCCGCTAATAGATTCACAGATGACTAAGGCCGTTGAATAGAAGCAAAGCCTTTCATGCTCACCGACCGTGCTTTCACCGGTATGCCGCACGTTCGCGTTTCCTTATATTGTGCTTGCTCTTGAGCAATCTTTAGAGCGGTCGCACTCTGTCCTCTTCCTAATATAATAGCATATACGACGCAGCGCATGATCTTACGTTCGCTAATCTCTTTAGAAACAATATGAGGTTTAAGATATGTGTGACTAGGGTGTGGGTTCCATGGCTTAGCTCGGTATTTTTCAAAAAATTTGGCCTTCGTACTACCGAGCTTTGCGCTTGAAGCATGCGTAACCAACGGCGATGGCCACTGTGATTACTACTGCGCAAAGCACGGTACACTATACTAAAGCTCTGTAATATTACAAGCTGGTTGTCTGAAAAGAACCCACCCGTTGTTCTACTTTGTGTCGAGAATAGTGAATTCCAAAGAAAACAATACTCAAATACTCAGCATACTACTATAGGTGTGGTTGCCAAAAACCCTTCCTTTAGATTCTAACATGCAAAGTATATTGCATCTAAAGGTAGCTGTGTCGCGCCAGAGTTCAGGAATCACTATTAGGAATCTAAGTACCCGCCTGATATAAAGAAAAGATGACTGTTGGGTGATTTGAGGGCGGAGTTTCCTTTACGCGGGAAGGAACGCACAAAAACAAATCGACAACACAGCCACTCCACTCGCCAGTTGTTTATTACGAAAGAAAAAAAAAACAGGAATAACATGCATGATTGCCAGTCAATTACGTACAACAACGAAATTCTTGATATATTGCTAGAAACATTTATCGCGCTCTTCCATAAAAAAAATTCCAGGTTTGTTAAATATCACTGACGGTTGGCTGATACAAGTCTCCGTTGAAACATATTGTCGGCGCTTCAAGAAATTACTGCAAACAGTTGGTACAGTAAGTGACTATAATCCCAAGCCGTCTGTGATGCGGGCACATTGCAGTTTCGCCGCAATATCTGCAATGGTCGCTGAAGGGGTTGCTATAGTCGTCTTAGTGAAAAGAAAATGAAAACGAAATGTAGCATTCCCGTTTCAATAAGACGAAGCAGATTATTAAGAGACCTGAATACGGAGAAATGAGATTTGAATCCCCCCATATCCCCCAGGGCAGAAAGTCTCGAGGGTTCTGCTAAAGATATTCCCACTCCGCGATGACGGAGACCCTTGAGAACTCCACCCTGGTATTATTAATGGTTGAAGTTCCGGACAGTTTCAAAAATAAATGAAGCACTAAATACATAAACGAGTATTAGACGAGCGAGCCTGAAGGAAGAAAGCACGCGGGGTCTTTTTAATTAGGACGGTATGCGGCAGGTACGCCAGTCGAACGAGATACCTCATTACGACGGCATTTCTTTGGATTAGTGGCGAAAAAAACGCCCTTACTACAGTCTCAAACAACCCGTATGTTGTGTTGTGAAATGTGTATCTCCTTTACTTCATTATTCCCCTCCCCATGTGTCGGGTAGCAAGTTCGACGTAGTCTAATTAACCCTACATTTCCTATTTTCCTTCTCTCTTCTCTCAAAAACCTGATTGATATTGTTGGCATCTAGAACTCGCTTGCAAACGCATATTCATTCTACCATACCGGCAGTGTGGCAGCTTAATTTAAGTTGCATTCTCGTACTGTAATCTCTTCTGAAGTTCTAGCAGGATTGGAGCGCATCTAAACGAGGGAAAGATAAGTAAACGAATATTCGTAATTTCTTGCGATTAATGGAAACACAAGAAAAACACATAAACGAAGCTCGTTTAGATTGAGAGAATATTGTTAATCATATTCAAAACGGGTCCGGAATGTTCGCTTTGTAAAAGCTCCACCGAGGAACTGCTCGGAAATTGGGCTTCCGCGTCGTCATGAACACGCGTTATAGCTTCAGTTACGGCAGACCTTCCCAGTCTGTTACATATGCGAGTTGTAGCCCATTTTCACGAAGCAGATGTTAAATTACTCTTGTCTAGGCCAGTGCAGTGGGCCACCTAGTAAAAAGGCCCACCCACAATTCTTCATCATGCTCCTCATCAGGAACATTGAAATAGTGGGCTTGTATTTAAGTAGGATATCTGCACGCGCAGTTGGACAGGAAGTGTCCAACTCTCCTAATTAAAGGCCGCATGCAGCGGACTTATGGAAACTGCGTATTGAACGCAGCACTTGTCTACAGCATTTTATTTAATGACGTGGTAATCGCTATATATCTCCGCTTCGAACAACTGCAGCAACTTATTTCATTTGACTGTTATCGATGAGGAAACACTTTGTCGAGCACATACGGAAGGATGACTTGTTCAAAGCCGAATCTATTGGGGTCGAAAAAAACACCGAAAGTGCTTCCAAGATCTCTCTTGCGAAATTTGGCTGGCTGATTTGTTATTTCACGATTGTGTCAATGATTACTTTCTATGTTTCGGCAAAAACAGATTGAAACTGCATTGTATCACATGGCATGACAGATAAGCTGCATTTCGTCAATTCTACTGGTAAGCACTACTACGATCACGAGCAGCTCCATAACCACCTTTATCAAATCACTAAAGATGAGAAAGACTTCATTCAGTGTCCAAAAAGTCTGTCTTTCCTTCATTAACTTCTGCATTTCTTTTCTATTGCAGTCATTTCACGCCACCCGCTCCTGCCCTGTACTAAGTTTTTCCTACGTGACGTGGAAGTACGCTGATGCAGTCATTATGTATGTTATGTATATAACACAAAAAAAACCCCGCTCCACATCATTCATTACGAATAGCCCTGTTTTCGTTTTCATGCATAGGCCACCGCGTCGGACGAGAAGTCACGTTGCTGGGCTGTTGGCCTGGAATATGTGGCTTCCATTTCAGCCACGGCGGTTGCATTTTCGATGGAGGCGAAACGCTAAAGGCTAGTGTACTGTTCTCTGTGATGCCTGTACAAGTTAAACATCACCATTATGGCTGAAATATCCTAAGGCGTCCTCTACGTCGTCTTCCATAGCCTAAGCCACTTTGGCATGTGAAGCCCCATAGACCTACCACTTAATATCCTTACCATTTTTCGCTATGTTCATTCACCTGTTTTTACGAAACTTTTCAGGTAACAAAAGGAGGCAGGCATTCAAACGCAGATACAAGAGAAGATATCAAGACAACACAAGCGTTCAGTGCTGGTATGATTTTTGTTTCGCGAACGACACGAAGAAATTTACTTATTGCCGTACAGGTGCGGCATATTAGGTTCCTTTTAGCTCTGGCTGCTTCTACGCAGGGTAGACGCACCTATGTGGTAATCAGATATTAATGGAGCTTAAATGGTGGTTAAGCGGAGGCTCACCATGTAATATATCTTTAAATTGCTGAGACTTCAAAAGAAATCATAATATCTGGGCTTTTACGTCCGAAGACCACGATATGATTATGAGGGGCGCTTTAGTGGAGGGCTGCGGAAATTTTGCCCATCTGATGTTCTTTAACGTGCACTGACATCGCACTATGCACGGGCCTTTACTATTTCGCCTCCATCGAAATGCGACCGACGCGGCCGGGATCAAACCAACGGCCTTCCGGTCAGCAGCCGAGCACCGTAACTACTGGTGCACCGTGACGAACGAGAGTGTGAATGCACGCCGATTAATGAGTTGTGTGGCGCAAACATAGGAACAAAAAAACGCCTATAATGGTTGAAGCCAAGCGTATCGATAGCTTTTTATTGTAATACAAAATAAATGAAGGAGTTGTTGTCCCCATCGCTTGGGCGACGGTTACCCCTTTCAATTGGGTTTGTTGTGATATAAAAATTAAGAAACAAAAATATTATATATACATATATACAGGCCTACATTTGCTAAGTTCAAAAGTTTTCGTTTCTACACAGCACATATACAATCGCGGTGTACAGTTTTGATGTAGTTCCGCACAATACTCATTAAAAATATTAGAGTCTTCAAGAAATCATAGAATCTCTTTCATTGCACTACGTTTAGTGGATGGACAAATCGGGCGAACCTATGGCGACAGTTGCAACAATAACCACCTGTAGCCAGCACTCCCGTGTGTACCGAAGGCACGAGTGGCAGATAAGGTAATTTTCTCTTTCTTGATGCGTTCACTTATAAGGCATGAATATTTGCCTTAAAAGAACTGTATACCGAGCAAGTGGGAAATAGATACTGGAAATGAAAAGGGAAAAAAAACAAAGAACGCGAAGGAGTGAACTAAACGGTGCGTAAATAACAGCTGGGTTTAACAGCAGAAAAAAAGATATATATGCACCATATCAAATAATGAAAAACTGATTATGACCAGATAGGCCATGGCCAGATAGGCCATGATCTGGAAATCGTTTAATGGCACTGTTGACCTCGCAACACAAGCTAGGCTTTTGAATGCAGAGTGCCTGGGTGATTTCTCGGGTTTTCCGCACATGATGTCCGTACAAAACATTGGTGTCAGACACCAATGATTTGCAGGTGCAGTCTTGGCAATGTAATGATAGATTGGATTAGGGCTACCCCTTTAAATTAACATCTATGATCCATGAGACGGTTATTGAGGCACTCGCCAGTCTCACCAATGTACGATTTCTCGCATGACAAAGGGATCTCGTAAACAACTCTTTTACCGCTGTCGACAAACTTTTCAAAGTGGTTAGTCGCACATTTATTCGATATCTTCCAAGCATTCACTCTTCCTATCTGCAGCTGCGTAGACACCGTCTAACTCATGTTTCGCTGTAAAGACAACTTTAATACCAGATCGTCCAGCTATCTTCTTGAAGCGATGGGAAATATGGTAAATGTATGGAACGCTGACTACAGGTTGTAATAATAATAATAATAATAATAATAATAATAATAATAATAATAATAATAATAATAATAATAATAATAATAATAATATCTGAGGTTTAACATCCCAAAACCATGATATGACTATTAGGGACGCCGTAGTCGGGGGGCTCCGGAAATTTCGACCACCTGGGTTCTTTAACGTGCACCTAAATCTAGACGACAGGTTGACCATCAGCACACGATAGAACTGAAGAACCTGTGCGCTCTAATTTTAGCTTCTTCAAAAGCCTCTCACTGAGACGGCCCAAGGTATCTTCAGTGTAGTTTGACAATCTCAGTTGGCTTGGAAGTTATGCTGCTAGTCCAAATTATAGTAAAGTTGACAAGAATCGTGCTGAGAACTTCACTGTGAAGAAAACCACAGTGAGTATTATATAGATTGGTGTCTCCGTCATTTGTCGTCATGTAAATGATACATGCACTAAGGTAACTAGCGGCCCAGGCGTACTGTCATCCGCCAATGTATAAATCTTGCGGTGCGTCAAGAATCGCACATTGTAGCACATTAACTTAGCCACACTTAATTTCTCAGAAGATGGCCACCACTAGTCTGCCTTGGCTTCTTTCCTCTTCAACAATGAATATCAAGGTCAGCGCATATGCTGATGGCATACGATCGTATGCATATGGGCATCAGGACCTACCCACCAGCAATGGACGTGCTCGACTACGACGGGCAGTAACGATCACAGCTAAAACTTCAACGGCACCGGGGTCTTACCCTCTGAATTGAAAAATGCTTTCATGCGAAAACTTCATTTGCACTCACTTCCATTCATGCTGAAATATTTATCGAGATACCTCGTGATTATCAATGCAGCATCATTACTATACTATGCACGGCTATACCTATACATTGCTTTGCCTGCGTGACACTATAGAAGGCTATGCTATGCTTTACCCTCTCCCCTACTCCTTACATACTCCTCCCTTTACCGAACTTTTACTATACATCGCTATGCTATA
>JALIZH010018908.1:0-54633 GCA_030522465.1 Rhipicephalus appendiculatus
TCGCAGAAGGTGTCGTTGCGGACTGATTCGCAAATTGAAGAATCATAGCTGCACAACGCCAACGTCAGCATAGCATGTCGGGCGAAGAAAAGATTGTGAGCCATTTCACTGCATGCGCTACTCCCATGCTCACTGAAGGCGAATGTGTCCCGAGGGTTGCTTAGTGTGCGGCTTCCGTTGCTCTCGTTGACCATGGTGCTGGCACGTCCGCGAAGAGCGCAGTACCAGGCAGGGGGTAGTCGAAAGAAGCACCGGTGTAATCGCCAGGATAAACCGCACATGCAGTCTCGCAGAAGGTGTCGTTGCGGACTGATTCGCAAATTGAAGACTCATAGCAGCACAACGCCAACGTCAGCATAGCATGTCGGGCGAAGAAAAGATTGTGAGCCATTTCACCGCATGCGCTGCTCCCATGCTCACTCAATTGATTGGATTGGATTGGATTGCACATTTATGAATCATCTCCTTAACAGGAGAATTCTTTCTAGGGTGCACCTGAAAGGATTGGATACACGCTGATGTCTGGAGTGCTCCAAGGGGGCTGACTGGGAAGAAGTATCGTATGTGCTTCCCCCTTTTACTGCCACCTTTTCAAGGGTGTTTTTGTCTATTAAACCCCCACTCGAACGGGTGTAGCTTATTGTAACACCCATAGTTTAGGGGTGTTCACAAAAACCTATCAAAGTAGGGTGTAATCTTTCGTTACACCCTACATTTTTAAGGGGTGTTTCTAAACACCCTCTACGTTTAGGGTGTTTCTAAACACCCTCAAAGGGTGTTTAGAAACACCCTTTGAGGGTGTTTCTAGCCCATGGGGACAAAATAAATACACCCTTAAGGGTGTAAATTTTTTTACTGTGTAGATGCTCGCGAAGGGGTGGCTGATGTTGCCAAATGTTTATGTACGCCGCGGTGGAGCAGTGGTTAAGGTGCTTCGGCTCCTGACCCGAAGGTCGTGGGTTCGATCCCGGCCGCGGTGGTCGCATTTCGATGGAGGCGAAATCGTAGAGGCCCGTGTGCTGTGCGATATCAGCGCACGTTAAAGAACACCAGATGGTTGAAATTCCCGGAGCCCTCCACTACGGCGTCTCTCATAATCATATCGTGGTTTTGGGACGTAAAACCCCAGATATTATTATTATTAGATGTTGCCAAATGTCGACTACAGCGCTGTTGTAGAACTAACTCCATCATATGACGACTTAAGTCAAGCTAAAGCCAATGACTGATTCGTGTGCGAATTTTTTCTCGCCTTCTTCGGTGACACGCAGGCGGTGGAACAGCGCGCAGCTGGGGGGCGCGACGCTGATGCTGTACGCGGCGAACGAGTCCAGGATCGCCTGCACCCACTGCGGCCTCATGCAGCGCAAAAATGACAGCTTCGAGTACCTGCCGAGTCTGAACGGCGCGCACATAATCGTCAGCGCAATAAATGTAAGCCGCCTCAAAACTGCCACACGGTTGCGCAATATGTGCGAACGCAAGCGCTTCATATGCAACCCCACAGTCACAGCAGGTGGCGAGAGCACAGGCGGTAGTCCGGACCATACTGCACGCTTCCTTCCTTACGGTCTGTGCATTGCGATGGGGTTTCTTCCGAATGTGTCATGCCTATATGTGTATATCAGAAATATTTTTACTTTCCAACGAAATTATTGGGGGTCCTTCAGGCTGAAAGCTGCACCATACAGCTTGAATGTGCCTGGAGGCCCTCACATGGCCGCAGCCACACTAACACCAGCAAACATAGACTTGTTCAGCATATATCCAAATATATTACACAGTTCCAATGGAACTGAAAAAATGGAGCATTTTGAATAACACCAACAAACAGATGGTATTTATCAAAATAAATAGAAATCTAATACATTTAGTGAGAGGAAATGTCAAAATGGATTGTTATACATAAAAACAGAGGTAATTACAACACTAAGAAAATCACTAGTACGAACATGGTTGTAATGCACAATAGTATGATACACTGTTATTGAAACACCGAGCGCGAAATAGATTACAAAAAAACAATGCGAGAATGTAAGCACTATTTCGTTTATGCCTTCATTCAGATTTGCAAAAGTACTCCAATTTGTTTGCGCGTCAAAATGTCTTACCAGATCGTCCGTTCTGGATAAATTTACGAACAGTTGTAGAGATTAAGCGACTTAGGGTATCATGGTAGAATAATGCCAAAACATATTCTCAACCGCATTGGTATAGAAGATGATTTCATAAAACCGGCCAAGGAGATGTAGATATGCAAGATAATCGAAACTGTTTGCGACGGCAAAAGATTGCTAAAGCTCGCTCAGGACTAAAGTGAGTAAGCCATCTGTTTCTACCGCTGTTCTTGCTTAACGCTTAAGGAATGCAAAGATTGCTTGAAAGCAGTGAATTACTTTTTTTACATGCATCTGCTTGAGCTGATGGGGAAGTACATGATTTGGTCACTGATAAAGGCGCAGGAAAAACTCTTACCAGTGGATAATGGAAGGCATTTACAGCTCCTGGCAAATATATGTTGCAAGGAAGCGACAATTTTAGCCCTGAATTCTAGCTCACAGAAATTCGATGTAATGATCTCTGGTGAAGTTCTGAGTACTCATGCAATATCAAACAGGTAATCATTTTAAACATTATAATATTGTAGTGACAAATACGGTTATTAGTAGGGGAACGATGAAGAAGACGGTTGTTGTGGTTGATGCTCGTGCTGGTTCCGCTGAGGCCACTGACTGCTGTCTCGTTGCCTCTCGTCACATAAAACAGTTGCCTTACCTCGACTGCTAAACGCATTCTATCAATATATATATATATATATATATATTTACTAAGCGAACGAAAGGCCTAACCAAGGGTCCGTCAGTACTATTACAGAACCGGCTTCCATAAAACGCTCCACCCAACCAAAATCACCAAAATATCGTTATCGTCATCAACCACCCTGGATGCTTCCTCGTACAAGAATTAACTATGGACAACAAAAATTACTTGTCAGCTACCGTTACAATTAAAGAGACTATATACCGCAGGTATTGACATAGCAGATATCACCCTGTCTCAACTTCGTCAAAATCTTATTAACACTCCTGGCATTTAAAACTTTTTCTTTAAACTTTGTGGCTCAAAATAAAAAAAAAAGAAATAAAAAAAGATGAAAAAAACCACAACTGCTGCGCATAAATTTTTTGTTTAGTGTATTTGTACTTTATGTATTCCGAATTCTTATTTATGCTTGTATATATGTTTATAGCATTGTGTTGTTTATTTGCCAACGCCGCCGTCTGCAGTGTCTTTGAAAGCTGTGTAATTCTTAATTTTGTTAATGTTGTGTATATTCGTCAGATCTTTTCTTCTGTTGCCGCCACCGCTTCTACCTCATTTATGCAAGGGGGTGAGAACGCAGTCAATCGGATAGTCGATTTTATTCTCATCCAGGGGTGCAACAGCTGCGCCAATTGCGCCAAATTGATACAATTCCCCGTTTTTGCGCCGAGCTGGGCCAGAACCATGAAATTGGCGGACATTGCGCCACGCTGCGCCAAAGTGTCCGACCAGCCTCAAAATTTTCTCAGTTGCGCTAATTTCAACGAGAAATGGAGGCCACGTTGGCCACCTTCAGTTTGCGTCATCAATCAATCCACGCGCGCAGACCCTAACCCTAAACAAAGTAATAAGATATACACTCATTAGGTCAGGAAACAAAACACGTTGCGGGGCTAGTTGGTGATACATTCTTTCTTAAAATACTGTAGCGCTACATTTGACGAGGACAAGAAGAGAAGTACAGCTCCCGTCCTCTCACGTACTTCTCTTGTCGTCGTCAAATGTAGCGCTACAATATTTTAAGTCAGGACACGCGCGAGACGCGATCGACCAGATAAAGTAATAACGCCGCGCACCCATCGGTCCGCTGATCGAAGCGGATACCTATCGGCGGGACAACGCAACTTCAAGACAAAAATGAGGTGCCGTATAGCCACTAACGCTTCGCGGGAAATATGAATTTCCTAGTCAACAAACGCGGCTATGCCATGTTAGCAACTAAAGCAGGAAGCGTATGCCGCGTTTTCCGCGCGCGAACAAACTACGTGCTGCGAACACCGCCGTTGCCGGCGACCACATTGGTTGCCATAGCAACGGCACATAAAACATTTTGCTGTCTTGAAGTTGCGTCGTCCCGGCAATAGATATCCGGTACCGTCGCCGGGCCAACGGGCACGCGCCGTTGTTACTTTATCTGGTCGAACGCGCCTTGCAAGCGAGCCGAGAACTTGTGACCTAAACCTAACCCCATCGTGAAAGAAAAAGCCGGCAGATCCCACGCACTGTGGGAATCGATGTAATGCGAAGCAGCCAGGAAGGAGCAAATCATGCTTTACATAATTGGCATGTCATTTTTTTACATGTTAGGACCTGTCATTTATGTTCGTGATACAGTCACGTGACTCAATACCAAGTTTGGTGTATATCAAGCTAACGAAACGGCCGCGAGCGCGCCATGAGCGTGGCATGCAAGCCATGTCCCTCATGACATGTCATGATTTCCATATTGCCACTTGTCATTTATGTTCCTCATACAGTAATGTCACTAAATACCAAATTTGGTGTATCTCAAGCTAACGAAATGACCGCGAGCGCGCCATGAGCGTGGCATGCAAATCATGTCGCTCATGACATGTCATGATTTCCATATTGCCACTTGTCATTTATGTTCCTCATACAGTCATGTCACTCAATACCAAATTTGGTGTATCTCAAGCTAACGAAACGGCCGCGAGCACGCCATGAGCGTGGCATGCAAGTCATGTCCCTCATGACATGTCATGATTTCCATATTGCCATTGTCATTTATGTTCATCATACAGTGACGTCACTCAATTCCAAATTTGGTGTATATCAAACTAACGAAATGACCGCGAGCGCGCCATGAGCGTGGCATGCAAGTCATGTCGCTCATGACATGTCATGATTTCCATATTGCCACTTGTCATTTATGTTCCTCATACAGTCATGTCACTCAATACCAAATTTGGTGTATCTCAAGCTAACGAAGCGGCCGCGAGCACGCCATGAGCGTGGCATGCAAGTCATGTCGCTCATGACATGTCATGATTTCCATATTGCCACTTGTCATTTATGTTCGTCATACAGTCATGTCACTCAATACCAAATTTGGTGTATCTCAAGCTAACGAAACGGCCGCGAGCACGCCATGAGCGTGGCATGCAAGTCATGTCCTTCATGACATGTCATGATTTCCATATTGCCACTTGTCATTTATGTTCGTCATACTGTGACGTCACTCAATCCCAAACTTGGTGTATATCAAGCTAACGAAATGGCCGCGAGCGCGCCATGAGCGTGGCATGTAAATCAAATCACGTTGTTCATGACATGCACGTCCTTATTTGCATATTACCACCTGCCATTTATGTTCGTCATACAGTCACGTCACTCAATCCCAAATTTGGTGTATATTAAGCTAACGAAACGGCCGCGAACGCCTCATGAGCGTTGCATGTAAATCATACTTTTCATGACAATTTAGTCATGATTTTCATGATATGACCAGCAATTCATGTTCTACGGTCATGTTATGTCATACCAAATTTGGTATAAATCCCATTAACGATACGGCCAGGAGAGCACAAAGTCGTAGGCGGCTAGATAGATAGATAGATAGATAGATAGATAGATAGATAGATAGATAGATAGATAGATAGATAGATAGACAGACAGATAGATAGATAGATACGCTCAAACTCGCCGAAGTTCGCTAAGAAATGCTTCGCATTTAAAAAAAAAAGGGGGGGGGCTGTATCGGTTTTCCTGGCCTTGTTCCAACTCGTGCAGAACGCTGCCTAAGCCACCTTCGCCGCAGTACACCGTTGCCCTGCGGAAAAGCGTATTAAGATTTGGAAGGGGCTGTTAGCACTAGTCACGGGACAGCACATTTTGTTCAATTACTCATGCGTGTGTACGCCGCATAATTGTGAGTACTGCTATGGTCGCTCACGCCGAAAAAAAAGTTACTGGCAATCATTTGGAGTAGTATATGACATTCTACAAACTGTGCGCCAGTTTCTTTTTCTCCACCCCCTCCTCCTCAGTTTTAGGAATCCCCCGAATTTCAAGGTCGCCAGCTTGGCAGCCGCATTTGAATTCGTAGGGTCTGTCAAAGGATGTGACAGGTGCGGCAAATGCTAATGTGGACTTTATAATTGTTTGTTCAGTGGGGTGGTTGAAAATGTTACTTTTATTGAAATAGCAGTGCAGCCTTTCTTATACTGCTCCAAATTTGGTCCTTCGTGATAAAAAATGGATGTTTTCATTCCTTGTAACCTGCTCCAAATTTGGATTTTAGTGCTCCAAAAGTAACATTTTGCTGCTCCAAAAATTGCTCCAAATTCTATTTCGGCTGTTGCACCCCTGCTCATCCCCTCCATCAACATTGCATTGGTGGAAATAAAACCATTATTATTATTATTATTATATTATTATTATTATTATTAATATTATTATTATTATTATTATTATTATTATTATTATTATTATTATTATTATTATTAAGCTCAGAAAAAGAGCAAAGCGCACTGAAGCAACAAGCGAAACAGGGTAATTGACTATTTGAAGCTGCCCGTTTTCAATGCAGAAAAAAATAAAAAAAGAGGCATAGCGAAGAAAGGATAAAGGACGCAACCCAGGCAGACGAAAAAAAGAAGGGGACAGGATAGAGCGTCACTTGTAACTCAGTTTATTCGAAAAAAAAAAAGAAAGAAAAGCTCCTTTCTGTATGCATGCAGACATGTGCGCAGTTGCAGTTGCGCAGGACATTGGGGAACGATCCCACGCATATGACATCACGATAACAATAAATAAATAAATAAATAAAAAACATGGTTGATCCCTCTGTCATAGGAATTGGTTTAACACGAAAGAGAGACGTGTCCTTACAGAATTAACAATAATAATTTGTGGGGTTTAACGTCCCAAAACCACGATATGATTATGAGAGACGCCGTAGTGGAGGACTCGGAAATTTTGACCATCTGGTGTTCTTTAACGTGCACTGACATCGCACAGTACACGGGCGTCCTTACAGAATTAGTTGAATGTTTACTGTACATTGATATAAAAGAGCTTGCACAATGTCCATGGGTGTTTCACAGTTATAGCACCGTTTAATGTGGATGCATCCATTGACGCTTGGTGGTACATCTGTAGCCCGACGACTAACGTCCATGAGCAAAGATTAAGCAAACCCTTGTGGTCACATATGTTTGTGGTAGCTGTTGGGTGAGAGCGGAATAAGAGAAAGTGGTGTGACAGCCAGAATAGCGTCACTGATTGGACGCTGAATTTGGGCTAAGGTCGCCTACTGGCAGCGTGAGAGTTATTGAATACCACTGCCCGACCAGAGGGGAACGCAACGCGCGTCGTGTCTTCCCCGTTGGCCGGCTGTGATTTTTCGCGATGCGAGTGTAAGAACGCGGAGTTACAGCCACGCTAAGCACTCGCGCATCGCAGAGCTACGTTTGGTATGGATGGATGCTATGAGCGACGCCGACGCTGAGGGTAAGGACGCCACCTGGCAGTGTGTTAATGCGTCGACAAAATTGCACTTTTCCAATGTGAAACGCTCCGAATGGGACAGACGCGTAGAAACGACGCTCTGCAGAAAGTAATCGTGGATTTCAGTTATGTTGCACTACTTCACTTTAGCAAGAACACTGTGAGCGGACTGTGGTAGATATAAAAGGCGCGTTTGTAATGCCTACAGAGTATGTGACTGTGGTGCAGTGGCAATAAAGAAAAAAAAGTCTGTGGTGCAGTGGATAGCGTGCCCGGCATCTCTTCTTGCAGACCAAAAGGTCGTCGGTTCGACTCCCGGTGACCGAACTTTTTTCCTTTGTCTTCTGATCGCGTGTATTTTTTCGACGTCATCTCCGTGCCGAAAATACGTCATTGAAATCTTGGTGGACCCCGGCATAAAACACTTTCGGGTTAAAAAATTGCGCTTCTGCTGGGCACGCGAAAATTTGGAGGCGTATTATATTAATGTGAAACGAGGCATATGCATCAGTGACACGGCTGTTACCCTGCGTAATGCAGAAGCGTTATTTTTATTTTTTTAAATGCGAAGCATTTCTTAGCAATCTTCGGCGACTTTGAGCGTATCTATCTATCTAGCTATCTATCTATCTAGCTGCCTACGACTTTGTGCTCTCCTGGCCGTATCGTTAATGGGATTTATACCACATTTGGTATGGCATTACATGGCTGTATGACGAACAGAAATGGCTGGTCATACCATGAAAATCGTCAATAACTTGTCATGAAAAGTTTGATTTACGCGCATGGCTTGCTCGCGGCCGTTTCGTTAGCTTGATATACACCAAATTTGGGATTGAGTGACGTGACTATATGACGAACATAAATGACAAGTGGTAATATGGAAATCATGACATGGTATGAGTGACATGACATGCATTCAACGCTCATGGCGCGCTCGCGGCCGTTTCGTTAGCTTGATATACACCAAATTTGATATTGAGTGACATGACTGTATAACGAACATAAGTGGCAGGTGGTAACATGAAAATCTTGGCATGCATGTCATCTACAACGCCATTTACATGCCACGCTCATGGTGCGCTTGCGTCCAGTTCGCTAGATTGATATACACCAAAATTGGTATTGTGCGACGTGACTGTAGGACGAACATAAATGACAGGTCCTAACATGTAAAACATGACATGCAAATTATGTAAAGCATGATATGCTGCTTCCTGGCTGCTTCGCATTACATCGATTCCCACAGTGCGTAGGATCTGCCGGCTTTTGCTATCGTGATGTCATAAGCGTGGGAGTTTTCGCCAATGGCCTGCGCAACTGTAACTGCGCACATGTCTGCATGTATAGGAACTTTTTTTGTTTTTTTTCCAAATAAAGCCAGTTGCAAGTGACGCTCTATCCTGTCGCCTTCTTTTTTTCGTCTACATGGGTTGCGTCCTTAACCTTTCTTCAGAATGAACCAACTAGCCCAAGAGCATCTTCTAGTAAGAGGCATAGGGACAACCATCATCATAATTATTGTCATTTTTGCTTGGCGCGAGCCGCTCAGCAATACACTAAGGTCGCTCTGGGAAGCTCCTGCGCGGATGTTTTAACGCATTGTTGTCTAGAAGCCATGGTATGTTGTCACCATCTGAAACTTCAAGAAATTAGCGGATACAGTGCAGATGATCGCAGTGAGCACATACAAGCAGTGATGCGCGACAGGAAGCTACCGAGCTGCATTATTGATAGGTAAGAATTTAAATGAAGCGCAACGTTTCAGCAATGAAAGAGCGCGAAGAGCTATTCATTTTCTATGAGGGTAACCCCCCTGTTAAAAATAAAAATTTTTAATTTTGCCTTGAATTTTCTGGCGTATCGTCAGTCTGTTCTTAATGATTAATTATGTGAATTCATATGCAATCCTTGGCGCTGCAATGAACTGCATGAGAATGACTAACGAAAAGGAGGCACTGCCTGGAAAAAAAAATGCCCCCACCTCCCCGAAGGGAATCGTGAGGAAATGCGAATGGATTTCTTGCGCCGAGAGATTTCGCCTTTACCGACTTCTGCCATAGCCTTGAGAGGCGCCCAGCCAGCGAAGGGTCGAGAGTGAGGCGCGAGCGGACGGGAGAGTGGGGCGCAGGGAGGAGAGAGAGCGAACGGCGAGAGAAGGAGCGGCGAAGCACTGCACCTACTGCACTCTCTCGCACCACATGCTCCGGTTGCTAGGGGCGAGGATAAGCGCGCGCGCCCGCAGCTGTTGCTATGGGAGAGGGAGTGAGAGCGGAGAGATAACACCTGCCGGCGCGCGGACACCGCCGCGGACAACGCCGGATGTCCTGACATAGCCCGACTAAGAAATGCATTCGCATTTAAAAATCAGGACAGTGAATTTTCAGCTCAGAGCAGAGAGAGACAGGTTTATTTACAGAAAGGCAGAGAGGTCGGCCTGAGCGATAGAATGCTCTAGCCTGCAACTCTACACCGGGGGGAAGGGAAAGGGGAAGAAAAAGAGTAGTGAATGACGATGGTAAGGTAGAGCAAATGAGTATGTGCAGTCCCGTCAAGTTTTGCGCAGTGCTACAGTCATGCATCCAGTCCAGTAGCTTGTAGAAAATCTGTGACCGCTCTTACGGCCAACGTTGCACTGTTGGCCTCAGGCCAAGGGCCCAGCACAACCTCATCAGTTAGCGGCCTATTATGCAATCCCTCAGTAGAGGAAATCAATTAGCTGTCTTTTCCCGTGCCCAGCTCAGAGCAAAAAACCACCAGGCCTGCGTGGAAAGCGCAGCACAGTCACAGCGAAAGCTGGAAGACGGCCTTACTAGAGCCTAAAAAACTCTTGGGGCCATTACTACAAGCACACTTGCACGGTACCCACTACGCCATAAATCATGATAATTTTTGTGTAGTGGAAAAGCGCCCACTAGGCCATGATTCGTCATTCTTCCGGAAAAGTGTGGCTACCTGCTACACATTTGTAACGCATTATGTGCACTTTGTTGATGCTGTGGCTGACGACGATGAAAAATTATGCCTGATGCTTTTGTAATGGGTTGGTGCATTGAACGACCCACTCGTTACACAATACGCATTGTGTGGCGCCTGGATGTTACTTTACCGTTCTAAAACGCTTTGCAACACATGTTAACGCGATTCCTTATACGACGTGAAGCCTGCATAGGGTGAGTTTGCAAAGCAGTTTCAAGCACAGGCGTAGCTCAGGCGTGGAGTCCTGGGCTACCACGCAGGGTTCCCGGGTTCGATTCCCATTTTGACATAGGTATATTTTACTGATTTTGATTTTTTTTTCTGATTTCGAGCGATAGTGGTTACGGACACCGGCGGCGGTGGCGGTGGACAACTACGGCGCAAAAATGGCCCTCGTTGTGATCTCATAACAGCTTTCGCTGGAAGACTTCGAAAGCCACTAATACGCTGTTAGGAAAATGCCGTCCGTTAATCTAGTTCATTGACGTGTTTCAAGCCCTCGTTAACTGACAAGGTGCGATGTTGAACTATTGAGGTCCTCATGTAGCGGGGAGCTGTTAGCTTTTCTGGCTTTCTCTTTGACGCAGAACACTCCGTACGTGGTTGTCGACAAGCGGGGCCACGACGGCGAGTTCACGTCACAGATGGGCGTCGAAATCTCCCTTCTCCAGGCCATCAGCCAGCGGCTCAACTTCACGTCAGTAAACACCTCGTTGCAATTCAGTACTTCAAGACTTTAGTAAGGAGAAATTTTGAGATGGCTCATCAAAAGCAAAAAAGTGACCGTCAGCGGCGACGGCATCAAAACTGAAGGACACTTTGGCAAATTCAGAAGTGTGTGTTTGCCGAAAGCTTCTGGCCGTTAGACTGACCATGCCACGTCTTTCTTTTTTTGTTGTTTTTTTTCTTTTTTTTTCAATCTCTCAGCAATCACGTTATTGATAAGAGAGTGTAAGGGCAGAGGCTGCAGCTGTGGCGGCGCAACCGTTGATATGCGCTACCACGGCTGGTTCCCGGTGTAACGAAGTCATAGCTTGCGCACTTCGTTACACCGGGTGCGCATACTTCTGCGCGCCCCACACATTATGCGCACTTCGTTACACCGGGTGCGCATACTTGCGCGCCCCACACATTATGTCTCCAACGGCCGAGCCAAGGTGGCCTCACAGCCAGCGAAAAACACGCTCATGGTCTTGGGCAGGGGTTGCCAGATCCTCGAAGAGAAAAAGAGCCACAAAATTAAGCAAAGTAGCCAGAACAGTAGCCAACTGGCAGCCGTTATATTATTTTGGAGCCAGAAAAGTCGCCAAACGTGATTTCAGTATTGCTGAATTTTCACAACGTTCTGACACTTCAATATATAAAAAATATACATCACAGCAATGTTTATCGCATTCCAATAAAATAAAAAAAAAGACCAGGTGACTTCCTGAAGGAGGCATTAAGACTACAAAATTGGGAATTAATGCTGCACCGACAGTCAAGTGTACATATTCGAGTTCACTTTTGCCAGCATGCCCCTCCCCCGCGGCACTGTAAATGCAGAGCTTGTAACCCCTTTCAGACGTAGTCCGAATTTGATCCTGATGATCGCAAGGAGAAGTTTGTGCGACATTCTATTCCTTAAGTCGCTTTTTCGGGGAGACACAGCACAAAAACACTCGTTCCGCTTCTGCGTTAGATACAGGGAGAACAAGGAGTTTCACTGCGCCGTCTCCAATGTCTTGCATATAGGATTAGCACCTGATGAATCCCGGTAGCTGTATATTTTGATCCAGAATGTCATTACTGTCGCGTCAGCACTCACATTTTCAACTTGACGAAGTTGCCGTACTTGCTCCTCAATGCGGCGCTCAGGGCAACCAAATACGTTTCTTCGGAAGGTTTTCGAAGCGCTCATCGCATTCAGCACCAAAACAGATGACGCGCTGTGCAGTAAGCGGCTAGAGTCATTGGAAAAACAAGAGCGGCTGGGCTCTTCGTATTCGTCGCGTCTTACTTGGACGTTACAACGTTAACATTGCGTTAAGGTGGTGGCCACACGTCGGACGATGAGCCCTGATTTCGCTCAGCTGCCATCGCATCTACGGCAATGCCATTGTTCACTGGACAAGGTGGCCTCCTACAAGACGGTGCGTTTCCTTGACAGTCAGTTATGTTTGTAGTTATGTGCATCACAGCATTTTGATGACCCGACGAGGGAAACTGATGCTACATCGTGGGAACTGCTGAAGAAGTCTGTATTAGATGTGAAGCATCTTATGGCGAAGCTTAATCCGGTGGTGGTGGTGTGCCGCGTGCCCTCCCTTACTGCGCATGCGCAAACCCTTTCAAAAAAAAAATAAATAAGAAAAACCTCCTTTCCCCCTCTCTCTCCTCTAGGCATCCCTGCCCGTGGCGTCCACACTCCCACTGGGCATGAGCGTCCCCCTCCTCTCTCTCCTCTCCTACGCTCCCCCCCTCTCTCGCCTCGCGACGCGACGCTGACGCAGGCAGCGTCTGCTAGCGAGTTTCTTGACTGAAAAAATTGGCCGCGTATCTGCGTGCTTCGCTGCAAATGTCGTCGAAAGACGATAGTCTTGTGCCGACTGCACTGCATGAGCGGCATGAGTACCACAATTTAATAGCCGGGCTAGCCGCTGGGCTCGTTTTTCGGACGTTTTCCGGGCGCGCTTAGACGGACGCCGGCGTTTCTCCGCTGAAATTTGGTCGTCGGTCTTTTCTCTGCGTTCTCTGATCATGTCTTGTAGAGTGGGTCGTATTTCATCAAGCGGCCATATATGTTTTGCCTTGCCTGAGACAGCGCTCTTCTACGATGAATCAGCCGCATCTGGCTGGCATTGATAAAACAGAAGAGGACGCCATCTACAGCGCTACCGGGGAACATCGGCTTGTGTTGAACAATGCTGCTGCCAGGTGGCACCACCACAGCCAGCCACAGCGTCGAAGTTAAATCACTGGGCGGAGACTTGTTTTGTACACAGCAGCGCCGCGTAATAAACACTATGATCTTTATAATTACGTATCTATAGATTTTGTTTTAAAGGAACACTGTGAATAGTACTAAGGTATTGATGTTGTGCCTCAGGTATGCGTAATATTTGATTTTTAATTGACCACGCTCACCCGTATGAACACATGCTTCTTGGTCATGATTGGAGGTCGTAAGGCAGGGGGGTTAAAGTTTGGCCAACTAGCTCAATCGTGTGACGTGCCGACAAACAGACAGACAGACGGACAGACAGACCAAAATTTCTCCGTTTAGGTATCCCAAGAAAGACTATCGTCTTTAAAAAACCGACTGCTCGCGCTGCACAACCGTTCACTGGCCACTCCGTATATATGGCAATGGATTTTGACCTGCAAGGTGGTGCCGGTGGGAGATTTCTCCTGTGAGTTGTTGAACAATAAAAATTCGCAGCGTGCGCGTTAACTAAAAGCGGACTGCAAGTCTCTGTCCAGTTGGAGTCTTCCGTCTCTCATTGCCCATTAGCAGCCATTGCCATGTTCCAGTAGGAAAAACTGCTCCATCACTGCCTGCTTTGCGCCTCCCCAGTTTTCTCTCCTGCGCAACGCTGCGATGAGCGAAAGCGTCAACGCCGCCGCCAGTGTAAGCATTAGCGCCCGCTGCTTCACATCTACACATGGCTCCCTTTAGCGGAAGATGGTGTAATTTTTATACTGCAAAACTTTTTATTTCGTCTGTGTTAACAGATAACGCAAACAACTTAGACGCATGCACATAAGAAATGCATACAGTGCATCGCGCGCACACAGTAATAAAAAACGTGCCTGTCATTTTCAAACAAATAAAATAGAACGATTGACGTAACAAACGTCATGGCTAACTAGTGCAGCAGTGTCGGTAGTGCAAATATCAAACCAGAATGAAAAATGCCCGCAAAAAACAGAGGTGCGTGCGCATTGCGCAAGGCTGCCGCGCGCATCCACTTTTCGCCAACGTTCGCCGTTGGTGGCGCCACCTGTAGAGCTCAAAGCAGTAGCGCACGAGGCGGATAGCGGCTAGAAAGCCTGAACGAGTTCCCCGCCAGCTACGTGACAGTGCTGCCTAACCTAGAGGAGTTCCATTAATAATGTGAAAAGCATGGCGGCCGTGACGCGTTTCGGGCGCACGCAATTGCTTCCGGTATACATAGTGCACAAAAGTCATCACACAGAGGGGGCCGCAGCCGGCAGTGCGAATGAACATTTATTTTTTTGATAGTTGCGCTAGGTTATAGCGTATATTAGCTGTTGATGCCAGTGCCAGAATAATAGCCAAAAAGTAGCCAAGTAGCCAACGTCATTTTTTGTCGCCGCGGCCTTTTAAAAGTAGCCAATTTGGCGCAAAGTAGCCAAATCTGGCAACTCTGGTCTTGGGAGCCGCTGAATACAGCGGGCCGTACCGGAAGGTATCAGCGGACATTAAACCGCGCACACAGTATTACTTCAATGAAGTTGCCAGCCGCTACTACCGTTAGCGACCACGTTCCTTAATATATCTAATGTGCTCATATCAGCTAGATGCGTCTGGTCGCGCCTGCTTGCAGCTCTCGGGACCAACCGTGACTGCAGTGATAGAGCAGAGCGTTGCTCTCTGCCGAGCGAGTTCCACGTGTTCATTCCAGGCGTAGACACTGTTTCTCTGCTCAGCGCGCACAAGATTGTTTAAAAATGACATGATCAATTACAGGCGGTCGCTTAAACATTGACACCACATAGGTCATGAACTTGCAGGCTTAGGACCGACTAAAACGTGTCCCTAAGTGTAATGGAACAGTGACTACTGTACCGCCGAACGTTTCGTTTCGCATTACGGAATATAGCGTGTAGCGCTATGCGGCTCTTTTTTTATTTAGTAACGTCGTGTCTTCTCTGTCGCCTTATGTGCACCGTAGCCCTGATTGTCAAGCTGTCACTGCCTTACGAAAGTATTTATCTCCTAAGGAGGAAGCTTTAAATCCTCGAGAAAAAACTCAGTGACATTTAGCGTCGGCGTCAGCACGATCGCTCCAAGAAGACAACAATGGCGTCAGCTATGACATCACTATGACGACATCACACGACATCTTCTCTTCGTCAAAGGGAGACCAATCCAGGAGGCAGCGCAAGGCGATGTAAGGCGCAGACAGTTTCAGGGGTTGTGCGTGGGGGGGGAGACGAAGAATCAATGCAATATGTTGAGAAAAAAAAAACACGCCCTATAAAAACGATGCCTTTGGCCTTTGAGTCGTCTTAGACGAATGCATGGGACCACGTAGCTTTCTTTGAGCTTAGTGAATTTATACCTCATTCCTACTGTCTCTGCACGTTTCAAATAAATTCCCCATTGTCACGTTTTTGTGGCTGTAAAAAAGGCATTTCCACAAAGCTGAATCGCCTATTCATGATATATAATTGTTCGTTTTTAACGTCCCAAACCAACCATGTGATTAGGAGAGCCGCCGTAGTGGAGGGTTCCTGAAATTTCGACCACCTGTGGTTCTTTAAAGAGCACCTAAATCTAAGGTCACGGGCCTCAAGCATTTTCGCCTCCATCGATAATGCAGTCTTCGCGGCCGGGATTCGATCCCACGACCAGCGGGTGAGCAGTCGAGCACCGTAACCACTACACCACCATGTCGGGTTATTCATTATTCGGTGAGCCAGTGCCGAAGAACGCTATTGATACTTATCATTACGATAACACCACTACCAATCGCCGCGAGTAGAAATCAAGTCTGGAGGCACTATAGACAGTATCCGTAGAATTAGCGTGATCACTGGTGCTCGCTTATATTCCAGAGTATACAGTAACGCTCGCGCCTGACGTGCATTATGATTGCAGACAATATCCCTTGCATGCATAAAGGACGACATCTTTCCAGGTTTTCCCAATACATGAAGGCGCGTGTAGTGCCTTACAGGACACAATAACGCAGCTCCTAGCCGGTAAAAAAGGTAGCTAACACAAAAGTATAAAGGTGCAGGTTCCTTGATTTCAACACCATACGACTTGTAAGACATCAAATTGGTTGGTCGGTCAACCTTTATTAAGAGTCCTGAGAGGCGCGACTTGCGCGCAGTGGGATCCTTCCATAATGGGACGGACGAGCTGAACCCGCCCACTGTATAGCGGGCTCTATGAAAGCATAAAAATCAATGAAGCTGCACCTAGAATGTAGCGATGGAGTTCCCATATGCATGCAAGTGAAGAGCCATTCCAGTCCGTGAAAGTGGATGAGCAGCGAAGCTGTTCAGCATACTACACAAAGATGTCTCATAATTTTACACCATACCTGATGGCTCATCCTGCAACAAAATCAGACATATCTTTTCAGATAGCCCCTATGTATTCAGCATATATTCCTTTAAAATTTTTTTATTTGAGAAGCATGCTTCTTCTTGTAGCGACCTGTCTCGTCGTGTCTTACTTGCCGCATGATCTTCGCGTTTCGTGCACTATCTCAATTGGTGTTTGCCAATCGTGTGTTTCCTTCTTCACCATTCATTCACCAGCGGTAAGGTTATGTGGTTTGCCCAGTGTCTGCGGCACATACATTGTTGCTCGCACGCAGATTCTTTGCCCTGGCCATGTGCAGCTTCGCCGTAAGAAGGAGTCATGTATCTGTGACACGTCCAGTTCACTTCTGTATCTACGTGCAGGTACTCACTGAATATCGGTAGTCTGGAATACGGTGCCCTGAAAAACGATGCCTGGACAGGTTTAATCGGGGACGTCCTGTACAGGGTGAGTGACACTATCTATCTATCTATCTATCTATCTATCTATCTATCTATCTATCTATCTATCTATCTATCTATCTATCTATCTATCTATCTATCTATCTATCTATCTATCTATCTATCTATCTATCTATCTATATGCTTTGGCCAAAAGTAGTGACGAATGTCAAGGAAAGCGGCCTTTCCTTCTTTCTTAAATTCTTTTTTTTTTTTGCTTTGGAGTAGCGCAATGCCCCCTCCTATCTATTCCGTTCCTCCATGAAGGTAGAATGGCCTTCATTCACGTGATCTGCAGCACAGCACTTCAGTTGCTACAGGCAGCAACGACGGTCATGCGTTCATATTCAGGAAACAATGGCGCGTGGCAGCGCGAAATGAGAAGTAATATCGCTAAAAGATAAGATTGCCATATCAGAAAGTGACTGATTCTCGGCAAGCCCACGATCGAGGGATAATCAGTTTTAGGAAAACGGAGCATGCAAATGCGCATATGACCGGCATACCTTCGAGGGCCGCAGGTCTGTACGCTCACCGGCGCTGCTTTTCTGCGCGCAGGGCGCCGAAATCTAAGAGTTGTCAAAGCTTCCCATATAGAAGAAAAATTCTCTGGTCATTTCACTGTGCAAACAGGCTGACCAGTGTGTAGCAAAGGGCATAGAGGGGACAAAAATTCTAGAAAAAAGGTGCGGTTGATCAGTTTATTTGCTATTTATTAGTCTCACTGTATGAGTGACACGCTTTGCTATGTCGAGCGCAACAGCGCTCGATAGGGTGCTTACGACAAGGTTCTCGAGAAGGTGCTTACATGTCAAGGTGCTCCTGACACTTTTACAAAATGTAAAATGGATGGGGCGGCTTAGATGAAGTGCTGTATATGATAGAGGGGACATTAGGTTTGCCATCAAGATAACATTACAAAAATCATAAGCTTCATTAGTGAGAAGTAGTATGAACAACAATTGGAATAAACACTTCGGTAAACTGGTACGAAATTGATGGCTGTGATTCATGTGAAGAGATATTTTGAGGCAAAAGTCTTGTATGCCTTATCAAACGACAAACGTGACCGTCGGCGTAAGCGGCGCCAACGATGCAAAAAGTCACGTAATTAGAGATTACAGTTGATGACGGCAACATGTGAAGTCATCATGATGTCATATATCGCCAGGATATATGACTTCACAATGAAGTCACGTACGATGCACGCAAGTCTTTTTTATGTGAATTTAGTGTGACTGCATCACCACGTGACTTCATCACACGAACGCAACGCATGGTCAAATTTGTGCCAATGCCGGAGGCCGTGGAATAGTACCTGAGCAGTAAATCGCTAGTTTTAACCAACACATTCAGAGCATATGCCACTCTCAGGCCCTTAAAGCTTGCATTTGGGTCCCTTCATTTTTTACAGCGACAGCTGTTATGAGATCACAACTGCCGATTTTGGTGGCGTACTTCTCCGCCCCAGCTGCCACCGTTGCCGCTGCTGGTGTCCGTAAGCGCTATCACGTACAATGAGAAAAATTATCTAGGATTGAGCGGCATTGGAGCCCAGACCTTCCGTGTGGCAGTCGAGTATTAACATTGGAAAAGGGACACCAACCAACATCTTCATTAAAAGTAAAAACTTCTTTTTTACTTCAAAATGAGATAACCCCGACGTTTTGGGTCCAAGTCGGACACTTCTTCAGGGGTGACTCAGGGGGCACCAGAGAGCAACAGAGTTTTTAACGCCTTCTCTTCTAGTCGCGGGGTCACGCTCGCTTTGACCGACGGTCGGTCAATGCAAGTGTGTCAATGTGCGGCCTACGCGAAAACTATCATCATAAACGGGTATGTGCCACAGAAATTGGTTAAATCCCACTACTTGCCACTGGTCCTCTATAAATGAAGGCCACCCTCTCAGCCCAACAAATGGCTGCGAAGAAACAGAGGGGAGCCGAAGACCCCGAGTACGCAGAACGAGAGAATGCTATATGAGGAACGGGAAAGGCAACGGCGGCTGCGATAAGACCCCGTAGCGATGAAAGCTTACGCCGACGCCGACGTGCCCGTAGATCCATGAAAGGTATGAACGCTTGGTTTCAGAGCGAGATTGCGCATCTGGAGTTTGGACGTCCGTGTCGTAGCTGTGACTGTCTGTTGTTTAACTCGAACCTCTCTGCGCTGAAAATGAACGGAGAAACAACCTAACATCACCTAGCTAAAGCCTAGCGACGACCTAGAAGCAACCTAGAAGTGACATGCATCACCCAGTTAAGGTCTAGATGCAACCTAAGAGCAACCAGACTCGTCCTCAGAATCGTCCAGTTTCGCCGTTTCAAGCGTTTCCAGGCTTAGTGCAAAAGTGCGAAAAATTGTGTTTGTTGGTTGTACATGATTAAAAAACAGCGCGAAAAAAAATAGTGCGGTTGGGTGACAACTCTGTCAGCAACCCGTCAATCGCATTATGGCCCAAGGAACTGGAGTGTAGGCTATACATCAGCGGTTTTCGTAATCTCTCTCAGTTGTGCTGTTGGCGGCCTATCTTCGCTATGTCCCGCGATGCGCTACTGTGCGAGTAGTCATCTTGTGTATCTATAGGCGGTGCACTGTTGTTTTCACAATAAAAAAATGTTGATAGCCAGCACTGTGTGCGTTCCCTTTCTCTGTGTCCTGTGGTTTTCCGCGCTGCTTTTTAACCGAGCTTAGTGCAAGCTTCACCAATTCCTTTATTAATTATGTCTGTTTAGTAATTTTTCATGGCTTCTTCAATTTATTTATCTGTTATTTGATGTATGTCTTCATTTGGTTGCTTCTTTGTTTACTTATTAACGTTTTAACAGAGTAGTGGGGTTTCCCTCATTTCTATGGCATAGACCAGCAAGGTGTTTTCTGTTATGAGCTTAACTTTTCGCATGATTCCGAATGACCGAGTTCTATGCAGGTTCGCTGTAGAGTAGAATGTTAGTGCGTATTTCGTTGATTTTTTCTCAGATAATGAGTGTAATTTTAATGGTATTCTGGTGCAGCTAATTACTTCTACTATAGCTGATGAGACCATTATTCAGTTTTTCCAAGTAAACATATATCTTTGCACATGTGTCCTGTGCGCCTCGCAGAAAAGCCACCTTGCGATTAGTGAAATCAGCTTCACCCGGCAGCGTACGGAGGTGATCTCGTACCTCTACCCGGTGCTCTACGACGTCCTCAGCTACGCCACGAGGGCGCCCACGGTGATTCCATTCGCCATGGCCATCATCAAGCCTTTCAGCGAAGACGTAAGTACGAATGCCCTCGCTGAATCGCAACATCTAATCAGTCAAAGAAGACTATAACACAACCAGCAATTCCGGACATCATTTTTAGTTCACCGTTTTTCGCGCGACGTGGCGTACGGACCTTAAAAAGCCAAAATTCGCGCGATAAAGCCGACAATCCAGCGGGCACAAAGGCAAACGACGATGTGGGCTTCACCTGGGAGCGCAAACCAGGAATCGGCGATTGACAACGGCAAAGCATACGACGATTGCGCGACTGCTCAAGTGTGGGTTTGCAGTTTTGTTGCAAAGTGGCTCGGTCCTGCTTCAAAAAGACTGAATCCGGAATGGGCATGCTGCCCTTCCTCTCATCCCCGGCCTTCGCACCATTTTTCAGCCGATCGTACTGCCGCTGGCTTCTGCTGGTTTCTCTTAAAGTTGGGATAACGCATTTTGTCGCTGCAGTATTTTGAATCGCAGAAGCTAAAGGGGCCCTGCAACACTTTTGTGACAGCCGCAAAAAATTTAGGGTCTGTTAAGTACTAGCGTAGTTACATGGGCTTATCACACGCTTTAGCATTTTCCTTCTGTTTTCGTATAAGCGAGCGGGCTCAAAGCTATGCATAGGGGGGGGATGAAAAGGGGACACGAAGCTACCACTGTTCGTCAGCGCGCATGATGACCTTGACCATTTTCTTTATTTAGTAACACTTTGATGAGGGCTCATTGGTTTATAAGTAGAGCAAAGAATGTAACAGCGTAAATGGAACAAGGACGACAAAGGGACGTCAATGGAATGTCCCATGGTGTTTGTCCTACTTTATTTAGCTTTTTTTTTCTTCGAAAGCGCGGGTTGAGTTCAGTGTGACCGCGGGCGCTCACGGGCACGTGGCGGCATCCCGCGGCGGCCGTGGTAGCTATGCAGCTCACAGTGGTAAAATCAGCCAATGGCCATAGACTTAAGCGTTTATGGCGCCGCATTTGGATTTATGGCATCATTTGTCGACGGAAGAGCAAGCGATTTCTAGCTGACTTTCAGAAATAACTGTAAAATCTGGGTCCCGTCCTGCGCTATATTGTTTGACTCACGTGTTCTCAGGAGCCTCGACTGCACATCGGCAGCGCTTTCTGAGAAGGCTCCGAAATGGTGGCAAGGTCCCTTTCAGATTTTAATACCATCTTAAATTATGATGATGATCGCTCGACTGGTGACCCGAAGGTCACGGGATGGAATCCCGGCCGCGGCGGCCGCATTTCTATAGAGGCGAAATGGTCGAAGGCCATGTACTTAGTTTAGGCGCATGTTAAAGAACAGCAGACGGTCAAAATTTCCGGAGCCCTCCACTTCGGCGTCCGATATAATCACATTGTGCTTTTGGACTTGGAACCCCAACAGTTATTATTATTACACTTCTTGCGAGCATAAGTGATGGGAATGCTTTTATATCAAACGTTTTTGATGTGGTGTAGGTATCGATTTGGTACACATAAGTGTTGTAGTTTACTTTGTTGACTTACTATAGTCAGGGCGTTTTCTTGCTTTTTTTTTTCAGCTAACCTATATAAACACAAAGTGTCAAACCCAGAACTACGCTTAGACTGTGTAGCGCGTATGCGCAGTAATAAGTACAATTGCTGCTTCGTAATATCTCACCATCTGTGGCAGGAACCGCAATGGTGGTCCGCATAGTTTTCATCATTTTGTAGTATAATTTATTGCTACAGCCGAGAATGGTCATCAAGGTTGTGTCGTTCGCCAGGCAACATAGTCGCTCGAAGCTGTTGCCATTTAACGTTCAGTGCACATTATTTCGTTAAATGAGAGCCAAGAATTCGGGGAATGACGATTCTACGGGAAACGAACATACGATGCAGCAATACTTCTTTGCAGACTAGTTGGTTCCTACTTGAAAACTCGACTTGCTCCGCAAGCAGAAGCTTCATCGCAAGCTTCGTCGTTGTGGCTCATTATGGCTGGCTTCGTATGATGTGAGAATTGTTGTTTTATTGTTCTAGTAGTTTTCCGTTACCTTTATAATTTTTCACAGTACATTTACATGTGTTATTGACGTCATCGTAGACTCTTGGTGTTATAAAAACATAAAAGGAAAACTAAAGAGATAAAACTACAAGTGCGCACCTTGCGATTACGTAGGAAAAGATTGTGCCGTTTGCTACAAGTGAGGTGCTTTTTTCACGGCTCTGTCTGCGGTACCTTTTTAAAGGAATCCTGGTTTTGTGCGCATCGTGATGGCGCAGTGTGGCATGCCTATATATTGGCTTCTTGTACTGATTATAAACAGTTGGTAGTCTGCGCTCTTTCCTGTCTCCCTTCTTTTGTCCTTCTGTTTGCACAGCAAGTCGAGTTTTCGAACATACGACGTTTCAATGACACATTCATGCTTCTTCTGTTCTGCCCCCAGCATTGTTCGGCGAGGCTCCGCGGAAAGCCAAAGTCGATAACATCGCCTCGCACGTCCTGCTTTCAATATACGCGGGAAAGCGTACAAGGGCAGCCGACGACAGCCGCTGAAACGAAGTGGAAAGGCGACGGCAGCCATTAGACGCGCGCATAGGGCACGGGAAACTTGTCGAAAATTAGGGGGGGGTCTAGGTGGGGTAGGGGGGTCTTCGTGGCTTCTGCAGAGACTTGGTACTTTGCTCGGTCGCGCGCGCTTATGTTTTGACAGAGATAAGCAGAAGGCTCATAACTTTGTCCGCGCTATACTAAGCTCTCAGTTTGCAACGAAGGTTGCGGCGCTCGCTGCAGCGACAGCGTTTCCTTAAGCGGTGTATTTTCGAGTGATGCCAGTTTGTATGCTAAAGAATCTGAATGCTACCGTTAATAAATGTAAATAATTTCTTCGCGAACTGCGGGCGCTTTGGCCGTCTACATCTATCTATCTATCTATCTATCTATCTATCTATCTATCTATCTATCTATCTATCTATCTATCTATCTATCTATCTATCTATCTATCTATCTATCTATCTATCCATCTATCCATCTATCTATCTATCTATCTATCTATCTATCTATCTATCTATCTATCTATCTATCTATCTATCTATCTGTCTGTCAACTCTAGCAGCTTACGTATGGGCGCTCTCGTGATGGTCTCCTTCACTTGACACACACCAAAATTCGCATGGAAGGGAATTAGTGTACGACGAACACTATAAACAAGTCATTACATGAATAGCGTGAGATACTTGTCGCGTGCGTCATAAAACCCCTTCATTCAGTTACGTGTGGCATGTACAGGGCTGGTCAAAAGTTCCCAGGCCACTATCCCATGGATTCCTATGGGAGCGTGGCCTGGGAACTTTTGACCAGCCCTGTACCTGCACACCACGGCCCGAGGAAGGCGGTATGAAGCACAGGTGACTGACAGTTTTCATCAGACCGGGAACGGCGATAACAGACTTTCAAAAAAACATTGTGCAATCTCGTTATGGAGCTCGTAACGCAAGCGGGGCAGGCGTCGGCCGGTTTGTTGATGAGGGGAAAATCGAATGAACGAATAGATAGAAAGTCACCCAACCCGGAGGAATACGACGGCCACCATGTGTTATTATGTGCACATCATCGTACAGTAACGTGCACTTCCATTTACATAAAACTGACATCTCAGCTGTAACATGAACTGCGACGTTACGACGTGCCATCGGACACCTTTGGGCATCACTGAAGTCAATGCCGTAGCCAGGGGGCAGAGAGGAACAGAGTACTATGAACCTTTTCCACCTACCTCCAAATTGTCGCTTCCTCAAACAGGCACATTTCTGAAATAGTTAAGGCCTTTCAGGAAGTGGTTCCTCCCCGTCAGAAAAAATTCCTCGCTACGGGCCTGCCCACTGCATACACATAGCTACTCAAAATGCACAAAGAAGTCGGCCCAAATCGCAACGCTTGGTTCAAAGGCAATTAAAATAATGGTATAAAGGCCAGCACTTGCTACTGCTTCGCATGCCATCGACACTCAGAATTAGTGGCATCTGTCGAATTTTTTTCGTATACCATACTAATTTGATGCTAGAACACGTTGAATGCTTCAATAGAGGCGTCAGGTCTTATTTGCAGTGGGCTGTATACCATAGGTGGTGGGACATACATACCAGCCTAACATGTTATACGTTGTCGTGTACCACTGCATTCCTCCCGACAAAACACGAGTTGCAGCCACCGCCTTTCTGCATGGAAGACTATGAAGTACGCGACCAAACACTGCTGGCTTGAGAGATGATTGCTTTTTTCTAACAGCGAAGCTGTTTAAGCTAGCCGTATTTTTTGTGCATGCGGCCTATCAGAAGGCTATCATCATCATAAACGGACAGGTGCCACAAACATTGGGTAAAACCCACAACTCACCGCTGTTCCCCAAAAATGAAGAAGGCAACAGTTAGCCCAAAAAATGTGCCACAGAAATTGGGTAAGTCCCGCTATTTACCACTGGTCCGCTACAAATAAAGAAGGCAACCGTTACACCAACAACAAATGGCTGCGAAGCAATGGCCGCGAACCGAAGACCCCGAGTACATACAACGAGAGATTACTAGGTAACGGGAAAGGCAACGGCGCCTGCAAGAAGACCCCGGAGCGATGGAAGGCCTACGTCAGCAACGACGTGCCCGTAGATCTATGAGAGGTGCGAAAGCTTGGTTTCAGGAAGAGTTTTTGCCTCTGACGTTCAGACATCCGTGTCGTGTCTGTGACTTTGTCTGTTTTAACTCAAACCTTCCTGCGTTAAGAATCAACGTAGAAACAATCTAGCGTCGCCTAGCTATAGCCGAGCAATGGACCTAGAAGCAACCTAGAAACAGCCTGCATCACCTAGCTAAGGCCTAGAAACAACCTAGAAGCACCCGGATTAGTCTTCAGAACCGTCCAGTTTCGCTATTTCAAGCCTCGTGCGGCTTAGTAAAAGTTTCACCCCCCTTTTTTTTAATTGTCCTTTCGTCAGTTCCTGTCAGCGCGAACAGCCATAAAGCGGTACCAACTACCCCCCATAGCAGCTATACTTGCGTGTAGGATACTGTTGTGGCCAGAGGGCGTTACATGACACGATATATTAGGGAGCCTTCATGTGCGCGCGAGACGGAGGCACGGAGGCGCGCACATGAAGGCTCCCTACAATATATGTTGCACTATACTCCATCTCAGAAGTTCCTTTCAGCACTATAAAGGCTGCAGGGTCTCATAGCCAATAGGAAGGTCGGTGAGCCCCTCTGCATGTATTGATCCGCGTCACGTCGTCTGCTCGGCGTCTCCCTGGCGTCTGCTCGCACGCGTAGGGCTAGTGCAGCGAGCAGACGGCATCCCCGAAAAAATAAAATGGCTGCACCCATCGCAGCGGGCACCCTCCACTTCGAGTTTATGAAGTCGCCATCGCGTGCTGTGTCACCCGTAAGTTACAAACTGACGCTTGCATTTGCTTTAAATTATTGTGCTGACGATTCGACAGCAATGTATTCGTGACTATATTGCGCTCATTCCAAGAGCCACTGTCAAATTCTCCGTGGGTTAGGCTTAGCAGGCGTGGCGAAACAAAGAGCTTGTCTTGCAAATAACGATAAAATGTACCTTATACCATACCCTCAGCGTGATATGGCACAAAGCGATGGCTAATTTCACAATTTATATGTTGCTGCGAACGCAGTGGACAAACAGCAAGTGCAAGTTTGGATCGAAGCGGGCGGACGCGTCTGCATGGGCGCTGCCATGTTGATTAGTAACCACCATTACCGGCGCTTACTCACAGAGAAATTAAAGGCACACGACATCAGTGCGAAGAAGAAAAACATACCACGCGTCGTTGTGACCTAACACGTGCCAAACAAGCGCAAATGTCTTAACCCTGCCAATTGAAAGGTGATTATATCTGGAACTATGTCTTGCTGCGCAAGCGTGTGGCTTGCTCATACCCCGTAGCCTTGGTAGTGCTGAATTAAAGGTAGTGGTTAAATGGAGTATAGGTGGCAGCTGACCAATAATCCCTCGCGTGATACCTAAAGGCATTAAGTTGGCCTTGAGTCCTGGACGAGGCCCTCGCTCTGAAAGAACGAAAGGAGGGCAATATTGTAGAGGGGCTCGAGAAAGGAAAGCGGGGTGGTACGTACTGAATAACACCTCGAAGCCACGACATACCAAGTGTGTTGGGGCTCGAGTTTTCGACATGTCTCAATAAAGGGAAGACAGAAACTTTGCTAATGGTGCCATTTGAACACACTACCTCGCGTTCAAAAGCCGCGTACCACCGACATGGTTGAAAACACACGACGGTCCAATAGTTGAACCTTTTGTCGCGGCGATGGAGTGTAGGGACGCAGAGGCGTTCCTACACCGCAGCAGCGTAGGAGCGCTGAGAGGCCGCGGAAGTGCCCACTATGATAGGAACGGGAACAACTAGCGCTACACAGGATTATGCGTAAGCGTCCTGCCAGTTGCTAATCTCCGCAGATACGTGGAACCGCTTTAACAAGAAAAACTGAGACGACGAGTACGCAAGAGAACAGCGGCAGCATGAAAGACGGCAAATACTTGCTAGTAGCAGCCGCGGTACTGTAGTCGTTATGCCACCTGACTGCTGACCGGAAGTTCTCGAGATCGAATCTCGGTCACAGCGGCCGCATTTTCCATGTAGGCAATATGCTGGAGGCCCGTGTGCTTAGATTTCGGCGCTCGTAATGAACCTCAGGCGGTTAGCATTTCCGGAGCCCTCCACTACGGCGTCTCTTATATCGTGGTTTTGAGAAGTAAAGTCCCAATAATTATTAAAGGTGAGCAAGTGACAAATTGCTTTGGCGTACGTGGACAAGTTCAGTGCATTTTCAGCGAAACCTGTTATGCTTATCTTGTGTAGATTCCGCCTCTTTGACGATGCAATGGCGCTTGCACTCTTCGCCCCTGGCGGCAAAGTCGTGAAATGCCTCTTAACCTCTGAGCCTTTTGCTTTGTCGGTACCGGTTGTGTCGGCCCCTGCTAGAACTTTACCAAAACGGTAAGGGGCAGCACAGGACAACGCTAAAGGCGACGTGCATACTTGAGTGTTTGACGCGCCGAGTGGCACGGCCAATCGTTCAAAACACGCGGACGTGCAGAGTTTGCGCGACAATTTCTTGCTCTCGCCAGAATGTTGATGATGTCTCACTAGGCCGTGCCATGTCGCGCAAGCACTTCTGTCCAGTGGCGTGGCCAGGGGGGGGGGGGGGGCACACGGGCCCTTGCACTCCCCCCCCCCCGAAATTTTTTTCGCCATAGCATACAGAGAGCAAAATGTTGATTTGCCTGCCCGGCCCCCACTTCAAATCAAGGTAGTGCCCGCCCCCCCCCCCCCCTAAAAAAAAAATATCTGCCTGCTTCTGTCCACTAGCAATCTGATAAATATCGCAATCACACGTGAGAATGATAGCCCATAGGTCGGCCAAACTTGAGGAGCTCCACTCAGACTCACTCATGCAATATATTTTGCGCTTAGGGTTCACTCGGACTCAGACTCACGAAAACGTTTTTGAGCCGGACTCACTCGGACTCAAACTCGGCACAACATTACTCACCCGGACTCACTCAGACTCAGACTCACGACCCGATATGAGTCTGAGTGAGTCCGAGTGAGTTGAGTCATGAGTCCATTAGCGTAGAATTAGCCTTTTCGACCATAGTGTTATTGCTCTTTAATACCAATATCTCACGTTATCGGTGCCCTTCTTCGCGCCTTTTGATATAATACCTTCGAATACGAGTTGCGATGCTCGCAAACCAGAAAGGTGATCTTTTTAAATAGATGACAACATAAGAGATATTTATCAAGAACTTCCCGGGAATAGTTGGCGGGGGTGGGGGGGGGGGGGGAGGGGTGTTCAAGGCACCCTCCTGCGGAATACATGCCTCTGATCAATAAATATTGAATTGGTGTATGAACGACACTGCTTTGAAATACGTGTGAGTAGACGTGAGTATAAACGTGAATCCAAGTAAGGCTGATAGTAATGCTGAAGATGAGTAGATAAGACCATAGGTAGGCAAAAAATATAGAACTCGCTCAGATTCACTCAAGAAATATATCTTGCGCTTTGGACTCACTCTGACTCAGACTCACCAAAATTTTCCTGAGCCAAACTCACTCGGACTGACACTCACGAAAATTTTCTTCAACCGGACTCACCTCGGACCTCACTCAGACTCAAACTCACGGCCCGATCTGAGTCTGAGTGAGTCCGAGTGAGTCGACTCATGAGTGAGTTCGCCGACCTATGATATAGCCCGATTTAATTTTCAACGCATTGGTAACCTGTGCTCCCCAGTTTGCGTACGTCGCCAATAACGCTGATTTTGATTCACAACGCTTTCCATTCAGGACTACCTACACAAGTGCACTGGTAGCTGAGTCTGCTCGCTGCACGACTGGATCGTGTAATGACTTGCCAAGCTTTTATATCGTCGTCGTAACGAGTGTAAGTGTTAAACGTGCATCTATTTTATGAAACATACCCTCATACACCCGCTTTCCGGGGGCTTTTTTGAAGGCGTGTAGCTTGCTTTGACCAGTCATTTGCAGTTCGATATTGCGCTTTTCAAGGATGTATAGACCCCTTGAAATAACCGTTCTGCGACCTGATAAAGGTCGGCCACATGCTATTGCTGCAACAGTAACGCCGGAACCCGAGCAGCTAGAAACGCATAGATGCGCCGTGATACAATGACTTTGCAAGAGAGAGGGGAGTAGCAAGGAAAGGAAGGGAGGTTAACCACACGCACGTTTGGTTTGCTACCCTGCACTGAGGGAAGGAACAAAGGGGCGACAACAGACAGAACCAGAGCTGCAGCTGATGAGCTGTTGGACGAGACCATCCCTTCAGTATAGATCTACATTCGGTACTAGTATGTCTCATGTTATAATTGGAGTGTCGCTACTTTGAATCCTATTCGGGAATGATCGGTCTTCAGTCATATATTCTGAATTTCAAGGTGTACTTGTGGCTGGTCGAGGCACCACAAGGGACATGAAAGTCTCGTTGATGGCGTATATACTGATGGAGTGCCATTTAGGTGCGTGAATACGGTGTCTGAAAACGTGGCACGAGGTCTGTATCACACTATGATGATTCACTCCCATTCCGGCAGCATCTAATTTCCTTTTCTGAGATCTGCGCGAGAAACACACTATTAGTTGGTGCGCAAAGTCTGCTTTAGTAATGATGTGTCCTCGTTCAACGCAGATATGGTCCCTCCTAGTGATCGCTGTGGCGATGTCAACTGCTTTTCTCTTCTGCTTGCGCTGGAGTCCCGCCAGCAGAGCGCGCCATCATACGCCCGACTTCTGGTTTCTTCTTTCGACACTCAGCCGCCAGAGTAAGCGTTCAGAGCTGCTTGCAAATCTTACTACTGCCCCGTGCATGCTCATGCTAGTTGAAAACTGGTGATTTCTTAGCGCAAAACACTTTTGAAACTAAGGGAGAAAAGAATGAGACACGCATAAACGCTAACTTCCAACTGGAGTGCTATTTTCGGGTACATAATATTTAGGGTAAAGGTGTGCCTGCACCATTCCTGTTTACATGACCAAGTGGTGACGCATTGCAGACGCTGTGAAGGTATGACTGAATTTTCTCCACTGCTCTGCATTCATGCCGACCAAAAATTAAGAAATGTAATGGAAGCGGCAGAAAGGGTCAAGTTAAATCACCAATGTAGCAGTGCATCGCCTATGACCCTAAGAAAGAGTTGTGGTATCTACGAGTAGCATGTGAATGTGACAAATGAGATGTTACGTACGAGTTTTTAGTTTTAAATATTCACGATGCCTGTATCTTCTCAACTGTCTACATAGAACTTGACGGTGTCATTGTATATGAAAGTAAAGTGGTACGGGCGCTCGCGGTGGTTGTCATAATAAATATGTGTTCGAACAACGAAAATTCATTTGGAAGTTGGCGTTTGTGTGTGTCGCATTGTTTTTGTCGCATGTTTTAATAGTGTCCTGCTTCAAGAAATAATCATGGCTTCAGCGTACAAAACTGCGCGAGTTGGTTAAACTTCATTGTTAAAAAGCAGCGCGAAAATACGAAACACAAGATGAAGGAGGACACAGGACTCCTACTGCATTCGGTTCAACGCTTGACAAGAGAAAAAAATGTAGCAAAGATTGGCTTGCGCCAATTATCATTGTGAAATCGAGTGCTCTAACGGTGGCTCAACAACATCCCGCCAGTGTCGTCAAAGTGCGCAGAGCGTCCGAATGCCTCGGCATGCATGAACAAAGTTATTCGTGGGCGCATCAGTGTCGCGGGAAGGCGTCAACCGTCTGCACGCCTCCTTGCATGCAGGCCATTCTTGAAGGCGTTCTGTTCCGACTAATGGGGTGTCTACAACCGCCCAAACATTTAACATGCGTGCGCGAGTGGCGACTTTCCTGTCCGTCGGCGCGGTATGACGGAGCCAAGTTGTAAACAGGGCGAGAGTAAGCGCATGCGCAAAAATGGCGTGGAGCTGGGTCCATCGTGCTATAAGGGGTTCCTTCTTCAGGACGTCAATCCATAGGGGCGCGCGCTTCAGGCGAACCATGTTTTAGCCTTATCTCATTAGTGGGGGGCGTATGGCGTACGTGTAAATTTTATTTGCTGCATTGCTTTCTACTAGGCTCACCTTCTGAATATGAAAAAAAATGGGCAAAAGCATTCACCTTGACGCTACCTATTTGTCTCAAGTGCGCTAACCATCGTCGTTTGTCAATCGCGCACCAATCCTGAGCACTGGAAAACTACGGCAGGTTCAGAGATCTTGCGATGCCTCTCATCCCGGAGGCAGTGCCAAATCAGTGCAGAAAGCCTTCGAGAGAGAGAGATCAATAAAATCTACTTAAAAGAAAAAAAAAAACAAGAAACGGAACAGGAACTATATATTTTGTCTTAGAGTCCCTTCAGGTGAACGCATAAGGGATCGTCTAAGTTTTTTTTATTATATTACTTATGAATCCATCTTCAATGGTGACACCCTTTCCGTACAAACCCCGGCCGTGTTCAGCTTCGTACACACTGCAGGATTCTTATCAGCTCAACGGATTATTTTTTCGAGCTGACTGTCCTGTTGCTGGAGCAAGAATAATACTCTGTCACCCACTACACGCCGGCTCATAGCAATAAAAGGCACAAACAAAAACATAAGTATACACAGATCGAGACATAAGAGGGAGTATCCAAACGGTTTATCACTGTGAAATACATACAATACACACTCATACTCACTCATACAAAAACATACAATACTCACTCGCAGTGGTCAAAGTTATTTCTTCACGTAGTCTCCTTGCACAGTGAGGCATTTTTCCATCGTTTCTTCACCAGTTTCAAGTTCTCTTTCTAAAAGTTCTTTGGTATGCACGAAAATGCCGGTTCCACATTGAAAATGACATTCTTTTTGGTGTCAAATCACTGACCACGAAGTGGTTTGTTCATTTTGCGAAAGAGGAAGTGCCTTGGAGCAAGATCAGGCGAATAAGGTGGGTGCTGTACTGGTGGGTGGTGACAATGGATGGTTCCTCTTTAACAATGTCCAATTCTTTTGGGACACGTTTAGCGAGTTCGCTATTCAAGAGGTGTCAATAAGCGAGGTACCCAGCGTAGAGACAGCTTATTCACGGGGAGCTCTTCATGGACCAGCCTCCACGCAGTTCCGTATCTTATTCCAGTCTCCGCCATCACTGTTTCCATGGTCGATCTTCTGTCAAGTCAGGACCTCCACTTGTTTCACCATGGCAAGCTCATCCTTGATTGAGGTTGTAACCGGTCGTGGCTCACCCTTCAGGAACACGTGACTACTTTGGAAGTTCGTCTTCCGCCTCAACACCATGTCATATGATGGACTTTCATCTCCATAGACACCTTTCATTTTGTCGCGGATTTGGCATGTTGTTTTCCTTGAAATGGGAAAATTTCATTACAGTTCGGGCTTCAATTTCGTTCATCATGCAGGTTGATGTCTTCTACAGCATGGGAAAAAAGAAGCTACTTGAGACAAACATTTCATATCTGCACAAGTATGCATGGCCGTGACAGTTATCATGCAGAAATTTTTGATGTAAATATATCTATGACTTCTTTATCATAATTGAAACGTTTTGATACCCTCCCCGTACCTATCGTGAAGCTGTGATCATGAGCGGGTTAAGCTAACTGCCACGTGTGATTTGCTCTCTTTCAGATCCGTGGGAAGAAGAGCATGCGAGTGCCGGATACCGCGTCTTTCTCGGTCCGTGGTGGCTGTTTGTGACGGTGTTGACAACACTGTACAGCGGCCGCCTGGTGGCCATCATGAGCGTGGCCGTGCACGACACTTGGATCAACAACCTCGATGCCCTGGAAAAGGCGCTGGCCAGGCGCGAAGTGCGTGTCTGCACCCACAGCAGGACCATCTTCATCGAGTACATTAAGGTATCCCGGTGGCGTTCTGCTTACATCATGTGGGCCCTGCCAGACAGGCCACCTGCCTACTCACGTTTAATCTCTGCATGATAACACTCTGATATTGGCCAACTGAAAGATTGCACTTGCCTTCGCGTGTCATTTAGGGTGGCTGCAAATTATGAGGACTTGCCATTAGACGCGGATGTTTAGCTCATCATGATGTTTATCTTGCATGCATACTACACGGGCTGTATCTAATTCACATGCGAGATTCGAGTTTATTATCTACGAAATCTGCATTATGTACGTAGCTGCAAATTAGCAGGAGGGGTTGCTAAGCATAATCACTGTTGCGTGGGGGTGGTTGGAGGAACGAGGTCTTCTGAACAAGCAAATTTACAACAATAGTAATTAAAATGCAATATATAAACGAGAGCATACACAGTGAATACTTATATAGCTGCAGCGTACGTTCAGGTAAAATGATTCAATGTTGTCTGCAAGTACGCGGAACTATTCGGGCGTTGAAAACAAAGTACTTAAGGTTTGTGTTAAACGTTTAGAAGCAGTAACCGATTTCGTACGCAAGAATAGAGCATCGTTACAACTGTTGTTGAACCGGGAATTACGCCGCCTAAAATGCTCGCAGCGCTGGCGTGAGCGCTACCTGACATACGAGTCGAATGGGCTTTGTAGTGAACAGTTGAATCAACTGAAGATTTTTTTTTCACTGCGCAAACGCGACAGTATCATTCGATAGGCATGGAATGGAGGGAATATTGCCTAGATCATTTGACGACAGCAATATTGCAGAAGACTTACTATCATTCAGCCAACAAGCCAGCGATCACTTCGTCATATTTAGGTAATGTAGCTATTATATTTAGCTATTTAGCTATATTTAGCTATATTTAGCTAATATTTAGCTATTACAAGCAACAGTTTAGCCAGCATTAGCCATTGCTGACCGGTAATAGTAAATACAGTACGTAATCAGCGACACCAGGTTGGCTCACCGTTCACACCGTATACGAGAAGGTGGAGAAGGTGCGTTAAATATGCTTTCCCATTAAAAAAATATGGCTCCAGAGAAACGATAGCGCAGTGTGCGTGATATCTGAGCTAATTTTTAAGACATATTGCTTCAAACGGAATTCAGATCATCGTTTTTGTCATTTCCTGATTGAGGATAATAGCGTTGAAGGGCTTGGTATGAGCTCTCCGCAGCGACATGCGCAAGACAAACTGTTGATCTAACTGCGAACAAGTACGACAACAGTGGAGTATTGGTGGTGCAACAGAACAATGATTCTCAAGTGTTCTTGGGGCATTCTGTTTCTGCCAAGATCAATACATTACGTTACGATACACACCATGTGTCGTAAAGGGACACTAAAGAGAAAAGCGATTTTTTGAGTAGGAGTAAAGTCATCATCATCATCATCAGCCTGTCTACGCCCACTGCAGGGCAAAGGCATCTCCCATGTTTCGGTAATCAACCCGGTCCTTTGCTTTCTGCTGCCACTTTACACCTGCAAACTTCTTAATCTCATCTGCCCACCTAATTTTCTGTCTCCCCCCTCACGCGTTTGCCATCTCTTGGAATCCAGTCAGTTACCCTTAATGACCAGCGGTTATCCTGCCGACGTGCTACATGCCCGACCCATATCCATTTCTTCTTCTTGATTTCAACTATGATATCCTTAACCCCCGTTTGTTCCCTGACCCACTCTGCTCTCTTCCTGTCTCTTAAGATTACACCTATCATTTTCCTTTCCATCGCTCGCTGCGTCGTCCTCAGTTTAAGCTGAACCCTCTTTGTAAGTCTCCAGGTTTCTGCTCCGTAGGTAAGTACCGGCAAGATGCAGCTGTTATATACCTTCCTCTTGAGGGATAGTGGTAGACTACCATTCATGATTTGATAATGCTTGCCGAATGAGCCCCATCCCATCCTTATTCTTCTAGTTATTTCACTCTCGTGGTTCGGCTCCGCGGTTACTACCTGTCCTAAGTAGACGTACTCCTTTACAACTTCCAGTGTCTCGCCACCTATCGCAAAGCGCTGTTCTCTGCCAAGATTGTTCCACATTACTTTAGTTTTATGCATATTAATTTTCAGACCTACTCTTTCTACTTTCCGTATCCAGTTCAGTAATCATAAGCTGTAATTCGTCTCCCGCGTTACTCATCAATGCAATGTCATCAGCAAATCGCAGGTTACTGAGATACTCTCCATTAACTCTTATCCCTAACTCTTCCCAATCTAGGGCGCTGAAAACCTCCTGTAAACACGCGGTGAATAGCATTGGAGAGATCGTGTCTCCCTGCCGTACGCCCTTCTTTATTGGGATTCTGTCGCTTTCTTTATGGAGGACTATAGTGGCTGTGGATCCGCTGTAGATTTCTTCCATTATGTTTATATAGGCTTCGTCGATGCCCTGATTCCGCAGTGCCTGCATGACAGCTGATGTCTCCACCGAATCAAATGCCTTCTCGTAATCTGTGAAGGCTATGTATAGGGGTTGGTTGTATTCCGCGCATTTCTCTATCACCTGATTGATAGTATGAATATGGTCTGTTGTTGAGAAGCCTGTACGAAATCCTGCCTGGTCCTTTGGTTGATTGAACTCTAATGTCGTATTAATTCTGTTAGCAATTACTTTTGTAAATAGCTTGTAGACAACGGACAGTAAGCTGATGGGCCTGTAATTTTTCAGGTCCTTGACGTCCCCTTTCTTATGGATCAAGATGATGTTGGCATTCTTCCAAGAATCTGATATCCTCCCTGTCGAGAGACACTTCGTATACAGGGTGGCCAGTTTTTCTAACATAATCTCTCCACCGTCTTTCAACAGGTCTGATGTTACCTGATCCTCACCAGCGGCTTTGCCTCTTTGCATTCCCTTTAGGGCTTTCTTTACTTCTCCTCTCAATACTGGTGGGATGTCAGATTCCTCTGGGCTATTACTGCTTCTTACGGTGTCATCCTGACTGTCTCGGCTGCTGTACAGATCTCTGTAGAACTCTTCCGCTACCTCAACTATTCTATCCATATTGGTTGTGACCTTGCCTTCCTTGTCCCTTAATGCATACATCTGATTTTGCCTATGCATAAGAGTAAAGTACAATTCCGCAATCCCTAAAAGCCACTCTTGCCGCGAGACGACACTTGTTAAGCGAGCAAACGCGCGAAAAGAAAATGCGGGTGGACAAGCCACCTTGAGATTCCGCACCAAAAACCGTGACGTAGAAGAATTTGATGGCGTCTACTAGGTCCTACGTATTTTATAATCGGTAAAAATGAACTACATTGCCATCTGTGGGGGTCACAGACCTAACATACGAAGTTTCTGAAAATTGCATCGAGCCAATGTCGCGCAATTACGAAAAATACATTTTGGAATCAGTGATCGCACGTGCGGAGATTTCGGCGCGAAATTTAAAAATGAAACTTTGACCCTGATTTCCTCTGCTAATATTGAACTTATGATGGTGAAACTTACGACATTAGTATTCTCAGAGTACATTTTATCAATCTAAACCGAGTGATTGTTTCTTTTTAGTGTCCCTTTAAGCTGCCGATCATCCGCGCAAAAAGAGGTTCAGACGAAAGAGTATTAATGAGAACTAACAGACAATGATGCCAAGGAAAGTATAGCGGATGTTATTAGAAGTAATTGTAATGTAAATGTAAAAAAAAAAAGAAAAGTGGACGAAAAAGATAACTTGCCACCGGCAGGGGCCGAACATGCGACCTTCGAATAACGCGTCCGATGCTCTAGTACTGAGGTACGGCTGCGGTCATCCCTCCGCCCATTTTATAGAGTATATATGTGCATGTAAACTTGGGAGCATCAGTCAGCGCTGCCTGTTGCCATTGCGGCGAATGTGGAGCACTCTTTTTGCCTGTTGGCGTCGCGTAGCACGCGATATTTTTACGGGCTGGCAGCTGACTAATAATCGCTCGCTTACTACCTAAAGGCACCAAGTCTGCCAGAACGAGAGCCTCGCTATGAATGAAGGAAAGAAGTGTAAGTTTAAGGGCTCGTTTTGCTTTGTTAAATACAGTATTAATGAGAATGAAAACGAAATAGGTTATTCGTAGCTGCTTCGATACGCCAATCGATCCATCTGCCCGTTCTCCGTCCCGCCGATCATTCTCCCAGCCACCCTCTTTCTCGCCTACCTTCACATCCTTTCATCCGTCCGATTTCCCTTGTAAAAATAGCTCGCTCGTTATCCGCCGTTAATGACGTGGAAAACTCGCCAAGGGTCACTAACCTGGTCTTTGAATTCATATACTGTGGCTGGTGAAAGTTAGTAACGCCGGTTGAATTCTACAGATAGACAATCAGGACTGTGAATTTTATGAAATTGCACTGCATTTCGCTTGCGCCACATATTTTGGGGCTTGTGTCAAAAACAATTTCCGAACCGAAGTTTGCAATAGGTCCCCTAGGTATGTAAAATAGGAGGTGAAAACTGTCATATAAAGTTATATATCGAGATCGAAGGGGCAATGGTCAGTGCTGGCTAACATCGACTTATGTGGGCTTATTGTCAACTCACGACAGACACATTTGTGCGTTAAATTGTGAAGTTCTGGAACCTTTTGCGTTGAAAATTGCAGAAAATTTACCCACCTCGCTTTACCGAAAGGTTATGTTCCTGCTGTGGTTGGTATTCGCAATGCCCATAGAGTGTCGCGCCGTGAAGCGGAATTGCGGAGGTTCCTTTTGACGAGGGTAAGTAGACACAATGACAGCACTACGCAATCGCTTCGTTGTTCAGCTGTGCTAGCCTCAGTGTTAAAGCGTCAGCAAGAAGCGAACACTACGACTTCGCATGTTTCCTGCATCAGTGAACGACCCTACCCCCCCTCCCTGTGACACGATAAATCTGCTTCGTTTTAAATGCAAATGCATTTCTTAGTCGGGCTATGTCAGGCATCCGGCGTTGCCCGGCGTAGTCCGGCGCTGTCCGCGGAGGAGGAGGAGGATAGGTTGAGGAGGTGTGCGCGCCGGCAGGTGTTATCTCTCCGCTCTCACTCCCTCTCCCATAGCAACAGCTGCGGGCGCGCGCGCTTATCCTCGCCCCCCAGCAACCGGAGCAGGTGGTGCGGGTGGAGTAGCGGAGAGTGAGTGGAGAGGAGGAGCGCGCTCTGGTGTGTGAGGGCGCTCGCATCGCGGAAGCTCGGCGGAGCTCCCGCGTGTGTGGAGAGAGTGTAGGAGAGGGTAGGTGCAGTGCTTCGCCGCTCCTTCTCTGGCCGTTCGCTCTCTCTCCTCCCCTGCGCCCCACTCTCCCGTCCGCTCGCTCGCACGTATATATAAATGAGTGAAGCGCGAGCGAAATGCATACGCATTTCCCCACGATTCCCTTCTGGGAGGTGGGGGGCATTTTTTTTGCGAGACGCGAAGTTTTCGCGAAAATACGTGGCAACAAGCGCTTTAGACGATAACCTACAGCGTACAAACATCAGCTTCGCGAGGTTTTCTGTAGCCACGTAGGTTAGTAAAATGTTATCGTCTGACCTTTTTAGCTGAAACTCACCCTGTTTTACTTGCATGTAGCATTCGTCAATGTTTTTGTAGTGCATGAATCTCACAACATTGTACGTGGGAAGTCGCGCGGGCTAGCGATATGCTCTTCTATAACTCAGCAATCTCAAACTGGCAACACTTTAAAATAGGGCGCTTTGTCCTTATCCAAAAAAGTACTGTTATGAATCATGAGAGCGACGTTTCAGTCATTCGAGGATGCACTCGCTCCACGATAGCCGTAGAGCTGAATGCCGTCCTTCGCCTATGTTGCTTTCAGCGCTGCGTCGCTGCTCTTTGTACGTTTTTGTTAATAGACGGCAGCACACTGCAAAGCTTGTTGACTGGTTTGAGAGCAAAATCTTCTCCGCGCCCAGATGTTAGCATGGTGACGCGGACTGGTCGAAGTCGTTCGGCGGAGGAAATTGCTCAGATTGATTTCAGCAGTGATGTTGGAAGAAACCATCTTGACGACGATGAACGATGAGCTGCTGACTCACGAGGAGCGAGTTGCTCTTCAAGTCCGCTCATTCGTTATTGTTTTTTCACGCTCGTAAGTTACTCTGATTGTACCTAATGTGTAATAGCCTTGAGGGAGATCAAAATAAAAGCATGGTTTTTCTTTTGCATTGCATGTAGCGCAATTATTCCGGATATTATGCAGCGCAGCATGCCACCAACTCGCTCGAGCTCGACCAGCGAAGTCAAATAGATAGAGCGATGAAAAATGTAGACACCGCCACAATCTACGGCTCTTGGCTAACTTCACCTCTACTTCACGGGTACCTTCCGAAGGGCATTGTGATCCGACGAATTTTCGGAACGTTGAATTCTTCGACGTTGCGAAAAGCATACGTGTGCATTCTTTTCAATATTTATGTTTTGATCGTACATATCGAAACTGCAACATCCGATAGCGGTGCACTGCGCAAGGCTACAGTCTGGGCATGACTGTGACACAAGCGCTACTGAATGGCATGTTAAATGCTTGTATTCCGTTGAAGAAGTAACTCCGCGTTCCTGACTGCGCAGTTAATGATGACGGCGTAATATGTTCCCAAGCCATCCCGACGTTAAACATGCGGTCCCGTGCAGCAGCGATGGCGCTACTCGCTAGCGGCCTACTACTTGCGGCAAATCCGTCAGGCAGACTCGGTATGTGCTACCTCGGAGAGCCGTTCAGTTCTCACGTCTATTCTAGTTGATGCAGTGTTCTGTAGCAGGCACAGGATTTCGCAAAGCATCGTTGATGCGCGGTAACGAGCTGAAATATAATCGTTCACACCGTGGCAAATAAGTGGCGAGGACTTAGCACTTTCGATGCTTTGAGAAAGTATTTCGGTCTTATATCCATTTCAGGGCAGCGCAGAACTTCATCAGGTGAAAGTGGCACGGGCCGTACGTCCGCACGTCCTGTCTGTTGCTACGCAAACAAACGGGTTGACCCTCCTTCAGTGGTCATCTCAATCGCACAGCGTGCCACATACAGTTCGTGGGCATTGCGAATACAATGCTTCGTACACGTGAGAGTTCCACTGAATTACATCCGCCGCAACCGTAACGCCGGCAGCTGAAACGTGCAAACGATATCGCAAACTGCTATAGTATACTTTTTCTAGGTTTTCTAGGGTTTTTTTCTAGGTTTATTTTTCTAGATTGTCATATAGTAAAAGGGCGTCTTCACTTTGTACTGAACAATGAAAAAGAAAAAAAAAAAGGTCGGGTGGGGGGGGAGGGGGGGGGGGGGGGAGGCTGGAAGAGCATTTATAAAATTTTATTTCTTCTCTTAGGTAGCGACCAGTGGCGCTTTCTACCAAGTCCGTGTCAACCAATTAGAAGGAGACAGCCGGGACACCGTGCTTGTTAATGACCGCAAAACGGGACTCGAGAGGGCGCTATATCATCAATACGTTTACGTGGACTCAAGGTGAGCCGCATCTCTTTATTCTGGCGAGGTTATTCGGTTAAAACAAATTGACTGTAGTTTTCTGCACGTCGCTTTCTCGGGCAAGTGGAGCTATACACAGGTCGTGAAAATGCAATGTTTCGTTGTAACTCATCCGCCAGCGTTCTATTCAATTAGATAAAAATGGGCAGTTGCTGTCTTGCATAGAACATAAAGATAAAATTATTCAGTCTAATTAACTGTGCTGCTTTCCTTTTTTACAAAATACACGTATAAGTTACTTATATTTTACATGGAATATCGACTCTATGGTAGTTCGGTCATCGCGCAACGAAGTGCACACACTCCATCAAGTGCACAAAAAATAAAATGAGTCACGTTGTTCAGAAGGATATTGTTACCCTCGAATAGGGAATGGGTTGTTATCGCTCGCGTTAAAACGGTGAGGATGAGATATAGAGCGTGGCCTGCGGCTGACGGGAGCGCAAAGAATGGCGCCTCGCACACCGACTTTTCATGAGACGCTGAGCAGCCCGAGTGCATAGTGTATAGAGATCTGGAAGCCTATTTCGGAAAAAAAAAACTAGATTGCAAAACGTGTGAGACACCCAGCTCGGGTTGTATCTTTGGTGAACTGCAATGTCATCCGGGTGTTGGAAAATAGTCATTCTACCGTGTCAGTGAACAAACTAACCTAGACGATGACGTAGGGCCATTGCCAGGGATGCGAGTTCGAATTGGGGGGGTTGGGGTGGTACAACGTCCCTCCCTTCGACATTTTTCGATTTCGCTTGTGTATATATGCACCCACACATACGAACACAGGCACGCATATATACACAAACTATGGTAACACCTCGCCCCCTCCCCCCGTCAAAAAAAAAATGTCTAGCTATGCTACTCGATCACGTCGCTGAGTATTTGAAAAGAACTGCACAACATACAAGCTAAAAAAACTACGTAGATCTTCCTAGTTCTTCATACTAAACAATACCTAACAGGCTGCCTGAAAGTCGCTACTTCGGCAACTCTCCGAAGCTCAAATTGTGATACCACTGCAGTGCTGAACGAGGGTGCTCATCGATGCATATTTACGCTGAAGAAGCCATCTCTGGAGAAGGCAGTCACTATCGGTTCGGACGACGCGCTCTACACAACCGTGGAAGTGCGAGGAAAACGGATTCGGTTACTATAGGTGCCTTCGGCATCAACGTTGCACGGCCGCAGTGACTGTGGCTCTCCTGGATGCAGAGAACGATTATAGGAAAAAGCCGGCGAATCCCACGCACTGTGGGAATCGATGTAATGCAAAGCTGCCAGGAATGAGCAAATCATGCTTTACATAATTTGCATTTCATGTTTTACATGTTAGGGCCTGTCATTTATGTTCGTCATACAGTCACGTCGCGCAATACCAATTTCGGTGTATATCAAGCTAGCGACCTGGACGCAAACGCACCATGAGCGTGGCATATAAATGGCGTTGTAGATGACATGCATGCCAAGATTTTCATGTTACCACTTGCCACTTATGTTCGTTATGCAGTCATGCCACTCAATACCAAATTTGGTGTATATCAAGCTAACGAAACGGCCGCGAGCGCGTCATGAGCGTGGAATGGAAGTCATGTCGCTCATAACATGTCATGATTTTTATATTATCACTTGTCATTTATGTTCGTCATACAGTCATGTCACTCAATACCAAATTTGGTGTATCTCAAGCTAACGAAACGGCCGCGAGCGCGCCATGAGCTTGGCATGCAAGTGATGTCGCACATGACAAGTCATGGTTTCCATATTACCACTTGTCATTTATGTTCGTCATACAGTCATGTCACTCAATACCAAATTTGGTGTATATCAAGCTAACGAAACGGCCGCGAGCGCGCCATGAGCGTGGCATGCAAGTCATGTCGCACATGACAAGTCATGGTTTCCATATTACCACTTGTCATTTATGTTCGTCATACAGTCATGTCACTCAATACCAAATTTGGTGTATATCAAACTAACGAAACAGCCGCGAGTGCGCGAGCGTGGCATGCAAGTCATGTCGCACATGACAAGTCATGATTTCCATATTACCACTTGCCACTTATGTTCGTTATGCAGTCATGTCACCCAATACCAAATTTGGTGTATATCAAGCTAACGAAACGGGAGCGAGCGCGTCATGAGCGCGGAATGCAAGTAATGTCGCTCATAACATGTCATGATTTTTATATTATCACTTGTCATTTATGTTCTTCATACAGTCACGTCACTCAATACCAAGTTTGGTGTATATCAAGCTCACGGAACGGCCGCGAGCGCGCCATGAGCGTGTCATGTAAATCATGTTGTTCATGGCATGCACGTCATTATTTGCATATTACCACTTGTCATTTATGTTCTTCATACAGCCACGTCACTCAATCCCAAATTTGGTGCATATCAAGTTAACGAAACGGCCGCGAGCGCGCCGTGAGCGTGGCATGTAAATCATACTTTCCATCACAAGGTAGTCATGATTTTCATGATATGACCAACCATTTATGCTCGTCATACAGTCATGTTATGGCATACCAAATTTGGTATAAATCCCATCAACGATACGGCCAGGAGAGCACAAAGTCGTAGGCGGGTAGATAGATAGATAGATAGATAGATAGATAGATAGATAGATAGATAGATAGATAGATAGATAGATAGATAGATAGATAGATAGACAGACAGACAGACAGACAGACAGACAGACAGATAGATAGACAGATAGATAGATAGATAGATAGATAGATAGATAGATAGATAGATAGATAGATAGATAGATAGATAGATGATAGATACATACATACGCTCAAAGTCGCCGAAATTCGCTAAGAAATGATTCGCATTTAAAAAGCCTTTAGTGTGATAGACGTGGTAATCTTCACGTTGCAAGGGCGTGACGCAAGCAAATCACAAAGTGGCGGTTTTGCGGCAGGAAATGCCAACATCTGGCACATCATTGGAGCAAGAAGTGTACCTGTATGGCTCGTACGTTTCCCTTCGAACAAGGGTAACGCGACAGGGAAGAGCGGCCTTTGGTCGCTCTTCGTGCGTACTGCTCCGCCGACAGGTGTAAGCTGGCACCGCTAGATAGACGTTTGACAAGAATGTGCCGGAAAATAGAATCAACGACCGGTATTCTTTCTGGTGATAGCTAGATAGTAACATTTATTCGGGTCCAGAAGAATCTTAACCCCGTTTAATAGGGGCAAGACTGCGGGCCGCTCCCACGTTGGGACAGGAAGGCCAAGCCTCGCCGCCGCATCGTGGGCCTTCTGGACAGCCCGGAGTTGGTCAAATCAGTTGTGGCTCTTGAGAAAGGAACGGGATTCTTCCTCCGTCAATCCGTGGTCCGTGTGGTGCTGTAAAGAGGGGCACTCCCAGAGCATGTGCCTAAAATCGCTAACCGCCCCACAGTCGGGACATAGAGGGGAGACCTCCGTGTACCTGCTGAAGACGGAGAGTATGGGATAGGACTTCGTCTGCAGGAGCCTAAGCGTCACGGCCTGGGGCCTCGCGATACTTCGATGTGGCAAGGGGAAAGCCCTGCGACTCATCTGGTAGTGGCTAGTGATCTCGTTGAAGGTACAGAGAATGTCCCTGAAGTGGGATGGGTTGGCCTCCGAAAAGGCTGGACCAAGCCCTTCGCTGGTCCTACCCGGCACACCGGCTTCCCAGTGCCCGGCGCGGCCGGCAAGACCTCGCGCCCGGGCATGGGCCAACTCATTAACGTTGGCCAGCCCCCCCCTCCCCCCCCCCCCACTTCGACGCCCTCTTGCGCCGGGAACCATGTTGAAACTTCGTTTATGAGATGTGAAGCATCTTATGGCGAAGCTTAATCCGGTGGTGGTGGTGGTGGCGTGCCGCGTGACCACCCCTACTGCGCATGCGCAAACCCTCTAAAAAAATTTAAAAATAAAAAAACCTACTCTCCTCCTCTCTCTCCTCTAGGCATCCCTCCCCGCGGCAACCACACCCTCACTGCGCATGCGCCTCCCCTCCTCTCTCCCCCTCCTACGCTCCCCCCCTGTCTCCTCTGAGCATCCCTGCCCGCGGCGTCCACACTCCCACTGCGCATGCGCGTCCCCCCCTCTCTCTCCTCTCCTACGCTCTCCCCTCTAGCAGACGCCGACGCAGGCAGCGTCTACTAGCGAGTTTCTTGGTTGAAAAAACCGACTGCTCGCGCTGCACAACCGTTCACTGGTCACTGGATCTTGACCTGCAAGGTGATGCCGGTGGGAGGTTTCTCCTGTGCGTTGTTGAACAATAAAAATTCGCAGCGTGCGCGTTAACTAAAAGCGGACTGCGGGTCTTTGTGTCCAGTCGGAGTCTTCTGTCTCTCATTGCCCTTTAGCAGCGATTGGCATGTTCCAGTAGGAAACACCGCTCCAACACTGCGTGCTTTGCGCCTCCCCAGTTTTCTTTCCTGAGCAACGCTGCGATGAGCGCCAGCGTCAACGCCGTCGCCAGTGTAAGCGTTAGCGCCCGCTTCTTCACATCTACACATGGTTCCCTTTACCGGGAGATGTTTTTAAAGACGATAGTCTTTCTTGGGATACTTGAACGCAAAAATTTTGGTCTTTCTGTCTGTCTGTCGGTAACCCGATTCAGCTACTCGGCCAAAGTTTAACCACTTTCTGAACGCCCAGCCATCTTGAACTGGTGTTTGCCTTCATACTTGTGAACTTATTCGATCAAAAAGCAAATACTACGCATACCTGAGGCGCAACATTAATATGTTAGTGTCAGGTCGTGTGTTCTTTTATTAGAAAATACATAGGTACGCAATTCTAAAGACCCTAGTGCTTTATCAATGTCAGGCAGATGCAGCCAATTCAACGTAGAGTAGGCGCTGTCTCAGGCAAGGCAAAACATAGTAGTACGGCCGGCACAAGACTATCGTCTTTCGACGACATTTGCAGCGAAGCACGTAGATACGCGGCCAATTTTTATGATAGTGGTGACGATACGCGCCTTCCAGATGACTGTATTCTACTTATACCTCTTGGGTGCCAGGAATCATATTTGTTTAGAGCTACCTTTGTTCTTCAAGTAGTCAAAATATCGACAGAAAATGCTCTGGCGAAGAGAGGTCGGCTTAGAAAATAAACCTATAAGGTAACCAAATAAAAGTGAAACAATATATTATTTCTTCTGGTTGCGTCTTTTCTTTGGCAGATTGTCCCTGCTGACAGGTCTGGCGCAAGTAGGTGAGCAAGAGGCACCGCTGCTGCGCGTTGTAAGGGACCATTTGGGCGTCGAGTATTGCGGATTCGTCTTCCAAAAGGGTTGTCCTCTCCACCACACCTTCACCGCAAGGTATGCCTGTCCGGGTATTTTCAGTACCCGGCGACCTACGCGCATGATTTCCACTATTGAACTAATGAACTGTTGCATCTTTAGAACTGTGCTAATAGGAGTCGCAACGAGCGCACATTCACTTGCCAGGGCGACCTTATGACATAGCATTCTGGCAGGGGAAAGTAAGCATAAACGCTCATGTTCCAAGCTTCTGTAGAAATGCTAGGGGTGTGCGAATACAGAAATTTAAAAGATAATCGAGTGAGGATCGCATGGCGATCATACCGAATCGAATACGAATACAAATCGAATACTATTCGAATAGTTTTCGAGTAGCAAGGCTACCATTTTGAAGACAGGCCTAGAATTGTACGACTTCTTATTTGTAACAAGTATTCAAAAACTTTAAATACGTAACATAAGCGTCACATTTAACCGAAGCAAAAAACCAGAATTATGCTTAAGCTAGTATATAGCAGCGACAAGAGCCGTGGATGTATTTTTTAGCTGCATGATGAATACAAGAGTTATTCCAGTATTGGAGGCCTCGGGCGCTGCTCTGTTACCAGCGTTTTAATAGCAAGACCTAAAAAGCAAAATAATGCTTCATGAATGAACATCATGAATCTCATGAGAACGATAATGGAATGAGGTCACACTCGCTTCGGCGACAATTGCGTTTCAAGCAAAATTTCTTCCATCCGGTGATCAGTAAAGGTTTCAGAGTCTTATAAAAGTTTCAACTGGATGCATCTTCGCAACTCACTAATTAGAAAAAAAAAAACATTCTTCACTATTTCAATGTGTTGTTCCTTTATGGTTTTGCCGTCGGTGCTGGTTGCAAAATATATTCGGTGATTCGAATATGCGCTAATCGAGTCGACTATTCAATCGAATACAACGCTCTTCGATTCGTTATTCGAATGTTTCCAATATTCGCACACCCCTATGAAATCCACACAAGACAGAAATTCAGGGGAAGACAGAGTCTTGAAGTGGTAGGAGATCGTTGAACAGTAGAGTCACTATTGCATGGGTGACAGTAAGTACACGTACATACATGAATACTTTTCTCAAGAGAAACATGCAGAATATGTAAGGCTTTAAAGCCGCACCACAAGACATGCCATTCAAGATGTAAATGCCGCTTCGCCACATTACATAACGCACTTCATCATTCAGTGCGGCACAAATGACTGTGGATAAAACACCGTCGACGACACTGTGGAGGCCATTAAGTCATTGGCAGCATTCACAGAACAAAAGCTCGGACGCAGAACTCGCCGTAGAATAGATCTACGTAGTGTCGCAGACAAGGAGCTTCCACTGATTGCACAATCGAACACACTCCTAGTTTAATCACGAGCATGACGTAAAGTTAACCATTTTCTTCTGAACATTCAACTTGGCCATGAAAGCGTTGATCCAATCCATCACGCGGAAATCGGCTGGGACCCTGACATTCTCTGCGCTCGTGACGAATCACACCCTGAGTATTCAGGCGCCGAGGTAATTTTAAGAAATATTAAGCATACAAAAAGGTATGCACAATCCAACCAGATCAACCAGAACAACGCCCTAGACAAAATGAAAATACTTCCCTCCGTTGTTAAGGAGCAAGGAGCGTCTATTCAGGCGCTAAAGGTGGAACGAACACCACCAAAAAATTATGCCCAAGAATCAAAGCTGATAATTACACGCACTGGCTTCACGCAGACACAATCAATCAAACACACAGACAGACATCGGGCCAGATCTCACCATTGACGCAGATAGTAACAAGAAACCGCTACCTGTATACGGTACTCCACGGCTGAAACACCAATGACGGACAAAAAAAACGCGATATTAGTTAAAACTGTAGTTTGGGCTGGTTGGTTTTGACTTGAATACATAATATAGCGGAACAAAACAAGGACACAGAAGGATACACACACGACGGTCGCTAGCGGTCGTCATGTGTGCATTATTCTGTGTTCTTGTTTTTTTCCACAATATTTTTTATGGAAAGCGATATTGAAGGCAACTTGAAATCTCGGTCTCTCCTCCACAACCTCAAACTCGCCGGGAAGCAAGGAAACCACAGAGTGCATTTATTGAAGAATTTTAGCTACACCAAAGAACGGAACATTCCGAAAGGTGTATTTAAGAGCACCAGGTGCGGCTACTTCTATCGTGTTAAGATATTTTTACCTGCATTCGTTCACAGGCTATCTCATGCTCCAGAGTTCATTTTGTCACATGAACTACATTGAAGAAAGAGGAGAACCAGATAACATTTGATAGATGGGGTATCATGCAGACGCGGCGAAAAATATACCGGAAGCAGTGGTAGATGAATGTAACGTGGAAGATCACAACTTCGATGAACCCAAACTTTTATTCAAATCAGTCAGACTTATGGTCTCCAAGGCACAAAAAATATCGTGTGTTATCTTATTCACAAACTTAATACACTACAACCACTTGGTACAAACGTTTCAAAGGGTCCTCTCCAATCTATCCGATATTGCTGACGGACAATGACAACCATTTTTAACCGTTCTGAACATCTAATTTTCAGGTTGTGACTACTATATTAGGCGCGCTGTAAAGTAAAGTGTGCTTTAGGTGTTACCCAAACGTGCGAGATCGTGAGCCGAAATCAAAATAAAAAATTCCGTCCTGCAGAAGCCGTGCCCTGTTCGAGACGGGCCACATACACCGCTGGATGTCGGATACACTCCGGCACACGTTGCCGGCGTACCTCGACCCGGACACCTTCGCCCACTACGACGCAGACGTCTGGAAGACGGCAAGCGACCAGGGGGCGCTTAACATCATTGACTTCGTCGGGCCTGCCTGGCTGCTGGCCGCCGGATATGCCATGGGGCTCACCGCATTGCTGCTGGAGCTCGCGGCGGTCAGGGCTATGCGGAGATGGCAGCGAAGGCCTCTTTGGTTGCATCGCCGGCGTGCCCGCTTTGGCTGTACGGCGCATCATTGCGTCAGAGGCGGCACCTCGACGAGTGGCTTAGCGGGTACGCGGCGTCTTGCCTGGGTATACCAAGCACGGCAACGAAGTCATGCCTTTCATGGGCGGCGTAGATGGTAGCAAACAATCGATACCGTGTACGCTGAACGTTCTACCGTGGAGTAACGGATAGCTAGTAGCTATACGTAACACGATTGAACCGATGAAAAAGGAAAGGGGAATGGGGCAGGGAAAGCTACGGCAGCGGATCGCAACAGGCGTTTTCGGCCATTGAGCTGTCTTTCAGAAGTAAAGGGTTAGGCCGACATTACAACTAAAACAGATAGATGTTGCTGTATGTAGAGATAGCTTACTAAGGATGTGCATGACTTAATGCTCTCTCTAAGCTTATTTCTGCTTTCGCGTATTTGAACTCAATTTGGAAAGTGTCAAAAGTCCTTGGTTTCAAGCGAGGTCTAACTTCAGCCTTAGAGCGCCACCGGAACATTGTTTCCAAGAGACCACATTTTATTAAGGTGTGTGTTATAACAAATACCCTAGTGAACCACAAGAGAACGTGAAAATAGAAGTAATCCTGTGAATTAAGGCTATATTTAATTTTTCACGCGTCTCTGTCGTGACACAATAGGGGGGAGCCATGAAACAAGGCGCAGGTTGAATTCTGCGCGTGGTGGTTGCTAAGGAGGAGGACGATAGGAATAATAATTTGTCAGCATTTGCGTACTGAAGGATTTGAGAAACACTGTACTTTATAGTTCACCCGAAATTTAAGTAAACGAGCCTCGAGCAATATGCTAGAGCAGGAGCCTCAAACAAGCGGCCCGCGGACTTTTTGCTAGCAGCACATGCGTTCGTCTCATATTGTATTTTTTTTCTTCTTAATAGATATGTTCATGAGCTGCGCAGACGGGTGTATTTTTGAGCATTGTTTTCATGAAGCACCCCTTGCAGTCACCACGCGTTGCAACATAACCATGAAAGAAAAACTATATTTCAGAATCGGCGTCTGGATTTTGGGCCTTCTCGAGGTCCATAGAGTTAATATACTGACTCTATAGGAAAATCTTCCCGTATGGCACATGCATTGAAACCTATAACCGAATGGGTTCCGCCATGATGGAACAAAACGAACGTCGCCAGATCCTGAGACGCTGGGTATATATGACGGTAGTAATCAGTTTTAATCTGCCAACTTAAGCTAGCCACGTGTGCGAGCTGTCTCCGAGAACATCTGCCGTGTTTTGAAGCGTGAAGCGGGGCGAGTGCTGTCCGTGCAGGTGGCCCGAACGATAACCGTTAAAATTTCCAACTGTTTGTGAGCAGTTTTTAGGAGGCACTCCCTAGCGACAATGCATAACGAATAGCCTTTCTACGTTCACTGGCACAAGGATCACTCTTCGGATTCGCAACTCGAAGCAAACTGACCAAGTCGCACGGTGCTTCGACTCGCAACGACGAGACACATGTATCCACATACTTCCAGCTCAATGCTGCCGTACTTCAGTGGAGAAAGCCGTAAACCAGCAAAATGTCCAGTTTTATAGCCGTTAAAGAGTCTAAAAAACTTGGATTGCACCTCGTCAAAACACAACTTTCAGTACTTCAGACCATTTTTGTGGCCCATCCTGGTTTGCACGGAGGTCCTCTCCATGAAAGAAAAAGACTGGCGCAATTATTCGAGTTGCTGGTACGTGGTCAGAGAAAATGCACAAGACGAGACACTACGAGAACTACTATATAGGTACACGACGCGCGAACCGGCGCAGTCGGCCTCCAGCCTACACTCGTGCACTCTGCAGTGTTGATATTACTATGGTGACACCACACATAGCAAACCGGCCTGCGAACGCTCCTTTCCGTGCAAAGTAAACTATATAAATAGTCATTGTATTCTTTCATAGAAGTATTCAAAATAATCACAAAACAATATCCGCACGTTTCTGATTCAGCAAATGGCTTCTTTAGGACTTGGTATGGCGAGTATTGTGAGCGTTGTATAACCCTAATTTTGGCGCATCTTTAAAGTAATATGATGACAACAATGACAACGTTCCACGATGTCGGCGTTCTTGTTGTTAGCGGTATCGCTTTACCTCTAGAGTGAGTATATTAACTCTATGTCGAGGTCATTGTCGAAATCTGGTTCGAATACTCACGCCAGATGCCCTTCGGGAATGACCAGTGTATGATACATGAGAGAGGCCGCCGTTGAAATGGCAATGTTAACTGAGATTTCTAAAAATATTATTATACCCCCCCCCCCCCCCCCCCCATGCTCTTACCTTCATTTTACCATCCCTTTTGGAATAATATTTTGTGACTGCGACCTGCTAGCTGAGGTGAGTTACAGACCCCTGCACTAGAGGCTCGGCATCGAACCTGCCTACCTCGAGTCAGCAGCCTAGAACGGACGAAATGAAGGAGAGGCAGGGAGGCCAACATGACAGGGGAATTGCCCTGCTCTGAGGTAGGAGGATTAAGGGAGACGAAGGAAAGAAGAAATACGCAACAAGGTGCTCTCAGGCTGGATTACGCGTGCCTGTTAACTGCCCGGTCAGCCTCGTAACGCTCAGCGTGTTGTTCCTTTGTACTCCTACTGGCAAACAGGATAACGCAAGGAAAGTAGATAACAAAGCAAGAGCATTGTTTCTGTGCAGCTTGGAGGCCTCACTATTTGAACACTACCGCACTTACAACGTCTTGCCTGTTGCTGCACTGTTCTTAGAATTATTTACTGTACAGCATGTACATTATTGTTGCTATACAGAACAATTACTGTAAAGCACACCATCACGCGATTTTTCCGCAAAAAGACCGACACTCTATATGCAAGAACAAAGCTCAGCGAAAACGCATTGCTACATATAAAAAACACTGATTGTGCGTTATCAGAATTCATAACAAACACTTAAAGAGCATGTATCATAATAAAAAACAATACAAATGCAATTGCTCACATATATGCACTGCTGGAAGCACAAAATAAATTTATTATTGTATTCATACCAGCGGATAAATAATACACATATTACGGTGTAGCAGTTCAAAATTATTTATTATCAATTCGTTAAAGGCTTCATGTTTGTAGCGCAATTTGTCTTTTCTGTAGGAGTTTCGTATGCTTGTGTGTTTTTATCATCTACTTCCAAGAGTGTCCTGCTTTCGTATTTTGTGCTTATTAAATTTTGGCTGCAAACGGGCTCGAGCTTCCTTGATTGCTTTAGTTCCATAGCTAGTGTTTCATACACTAACGTACATTGGAAAACATCGCACACTCGATCATAGCCTTATAAACAAAATCTGACGTTTCTTTTAGGCAGTTGATACGAACTCCTGCAAATTCTCTAGTGATTTGCATCTAAATGCATCAACAATACTGGAAAGAATGCTGATGAGTATGGGAACGCTGCCAAGCACATTCATCGGCAGCAGCAGGCTAAAGCCTGTCAATCGCGTATTCTGTTTTATTGCGATAATTATATGGACAGTCTCGACGGGTTTTTTGCCGTCGCCGTCGCCACCTCCGCCATTTCTCGTATAAAGTCCGAATGGATAGATCCCCCAGCGCATCGCACGTTCCACCCGCGGGTAACAGCTCGGGAGCAGCGGCGACAAACGTGGCTGAAGCAGACATCAAACGAGCCGGCCCATCCCCGTTGCTCCGAGGCGTATGCGATAAGATCCGCCCCGCCTGTTTGACCAGCCGGGGAATGCTCAAGAAGAGAGGAAACGCCCCGCGCGTCTTTAACAAGCGCGGAAAGACGCGATGGGGAGGGGGGGGTCCCTCATGCAGCCACTGCGACCTTTGGTTTTACGAGCGCGGTCGTCGCCGGCGCACGCGTTATCCGCAATCTCAGCAGCCGACAGCGGGCGGCTAACAGTGTCCCTGGAGCAGCCGTATGCTCTTAAAGAAGCATTTTGTAGAGTTGCGTGAGATCGGATCCAAGAGAGTTAGCTGCCAGCCTCAGTTCGAATAACATTAGAATTGGTTGCTATCGCATTCATTGCTTCACCCTTGCTGTGAAACTGATATTTTAACGCGATAGCGTTAAAGAGCTCGTTTCACAAAAATTCTGGCGTCGGCGTCGTTGGTTGTGAGCGAAAAATCATCATCTTGTCCGTGACCGAAAATCGAGAAAGATGCAAATAAAATAATAAAAATTTTCGGGTCCGAGTGAGGATCGAACCCGGGCCGTCTGCGTGCCAAGCAGGTGTTCTACCACACAGCCACCCCTCTGCGTTGAAATGCAGTGAAAAGAACTTCCTCTCCTTGGAAATGCAATGAAAACAACGTTCATGCTTCACAAACACACGCTTACTGTATATAGGCGTCTCAATATAACATGTAATATCGCAATAATATTGCGTGGTACAAGCGTACATTGCCATCGGGCATGAGAACATGTGATTATCATAACGACTTCGTGGTTTAAAGCCAGCCACCCATTACAAAAGGCACGCACGTTACTGCGTCTATTCCCTTAACACCACGTAGTGGGTGCATTGCTAGTATGCACTAAGTGGTTGAAGTAGGCACTAGGGACAGCATATCGCTATCGCGTTCAACTCCTAAAGACAAAGCTTAAGGGTTCCCCAATTTTTTCATTAAGTGGTTAGCCGACCGGGCTATTCAAGCTTCGGGAAAGCCAATGGTATATCCGGGCTGGAGGGATCGTAGTGAACTTTTCGGCATCATCATCGTAATAAACATCAATCTCGTACGAATTTCACGAAAACTATAACAATCTTAAATCCTTCCCGTCCTAGTCTGTCCGAGATAAGAAGCAGCGCAATCACTCTCAGACATGACCTTGAGAGATCCTCCTCCGGCGTGTGAGGATGCTCATGCACCGCATCGATGTTAACATGTACTGCCACTGCGATGTACCGCATCAAGGACGACGCTCGGACACGCTGCGCGCGTCCTCCTCGTTGTATTCGTGTTACCGCCTAGCATCCTCACACGCTTTTTGTCATTATACCAATGGTCAACCAGCCTAGTGAAAGTAATAGACTATGAAAAAAAGGTTGTGTATATATTGAAGCGGATTCATTTCATACATTGTGTCCCAAGCTACGAAAGTTACGCAAGTAACTCTCTTATATTTCGACGCACTTGTTTTTCCTTCTTGCTTTGTTCATCTTGCAAGGAAGCTGCTCTTCCCATCATTCACAATTTCGACAGCTGGTCAACATAATACCGCAATTGCATGACAAGTCCAGTGCCACCCCGTACGCGGTTCTCAAAGGTTACATATATTCATGTTCACCTTTATATCACAACAAAAGAACAAGGGCGGAAAAGAACGACGCGGACACAGTGCGTCGTTTTTAGAGCGCAGCTCTTAGGCGCGGGTCCTGCGCTAAGCGGCGTGGCCATTGTTGGCGCAGCCAATAGAGCGAACGAGGACGACAGAAAGCGAAAGAGAGACAGCACCAAGGAGTTTTCCACCATAGGAGCCAGTGAGCCGCTGCGTTATGCGTCTGCAATGCCTCGTGCTTGCTTGCACTTCGTGTGACACGCAACGCGTGCCTCTCGCGCATGGGCACAAGGAAGTGGTTTGACCTGCGAGGCTTGGGAGAAGACGTGCATTGCTTCAAGGGACACTGTCTGTGGAATGGTGAGGAACGCTCTAGTGGACTCTTAAGTGCCCTTCAAATTCCGGCGTAGCGTTCGCACCAGCTAGCGGTGGTGGAAGTTGGAGACTCCAGGTTCACCACGTGACGTTGGCGCGTAATCCGAGCATTCTACAACTTCCACTTGCACCGCACCTCATAGCCTTGACGAATACGCGTTCGCTCAACTTATCGCAAAATTCAAACATCTAAACAACTGCACTCAGAATTCGTATTAGGCAGTATCGAAATCGTTGGTGAACTTGTCTGCCGTCCTCGTTCGTTTAGCGTGCTATAAAAGGGAACATCAATTACCAACATGCCCAAGCATACGCGCTTTGAAGCTACATA
>JALIZH010018909.1:0-57013 GCA_030522465.1 Rhipicephalus appendiculatus
GCAGAGGAGATGTGACTCTCAAACTTCTAAGATAACCTCGCACAGCAATGCATCTTCATTGTATTTCCCACTGTGATTACAAACACGCGTCAAAAATATTGAAACCACGTCGTTTCTGCGCGACCTGTGCAACGCTGTCCTGCATTCCTCCACTCATTTCTTTAGCCACACATATCCCTACACCCTTCGCAGTAGCGTGTGTCGCATTTTTTTTATATAAACAAGGCATGTATATGTTTATGAGCGGTGCGCCACAAACCAATCAAAAATACTTATCACGCGTTTTCATTGTATACAAAGAGAGCGGCCCCAGTAATACTCTTTTAATGCACACTGGTTGTTTATAATGCCTTGTGGTTATAATCTCTCGCGCGGATTTATTGTCTGTCTGGTTTTATTGAACGCTATACGAGTGCGTTCACTGATATGTATATATTTTTAAATAGTGCGCTCGTTGCTTTCGCATGCCACGGAGGCGTGTATTATCGCGCGCCGCGCGCTATTGCGAACAGCATACAAGCATTACAAGTGACCGCGACCAGCGAAAAGATGACTACGATGACCTACCGAACAAACAGTGACATCGATAGTACCGCTATGCAACTCTTAGCTCCGTGTTTGAAGCGCACGCTGACCGAAAGAAGCAAAATGAAAATAAAAGGGGAAGGTTAAGGCGGTGTCTGTTGCATTTGAGGCTTTCATGGTTTGACGTTTCTTAATGAGGTTTTTCGTCTCTTGGGATAGCTTACCAGTGTCCTGTCTAACGACTGTACCCCCGACTTCCACTGCACACTCCTTAATGATACTAGTCAGATTATCATTCATTGCGTCAACGCTAAGGTCGGTTTCCTCGGTTAAAGACAAAATAGAGCTGGCGGAGCTTTCCAAGTTAATCAATAGGCGTAAAGTAGCCGACATAAGAAAGTATTATATAGAGAGAATTGAACATGCTCTAAAGAACGGAAGAAGCCTCAAAGCTATGAAGACAAAACTGTGCATAGGCAAAAATCAGATGTATGCATTAAGGGACAAGGAAGGCAAAGTCACAACCAATATGGATAGAATAGTTGAGGTAGCGGAAGATTTCTACAGAGATCTGTACAGCAGCCGAGACAGTCAGGATGATAACGTAAGAAGCAATAATAGCCCAGAGGAATCTGACATCCCACCAGTATTGACAGGAGAAGTAAAGAAAGCCCTAAAGGGAATGCAGAGAGGCAAAGCCGCTGGTGAGGATCAGGTAACATCAGACCTGTTGAAAGACGGTGGAGAGATTATGTTAGAAAAACTGGCCACACTGTATACGAAGTGTCTCTCGACAGGGAGGATACCGAGATTCTTGGAAGAATGCCAACATCATCTTGCTCCATAAGAAAGGGGACGTCAAGGACCTGAAAAATTACAGGCCCGTCAGCTTACTGTCCGTTGTCTACAAGCTATTTACAAAAGTAATTGCTAACAGAATTAATACGACATTAGAGTTCAATCAACCAAAGGACCAGGCAGGATTTCGTACAGGCTTCTCAACAACAGACCATATTCATACTATCAATGAGGTGATAGAGAAATGCGCGGAATACAACCAACCCCTATACATAGCCTTCATAGATTACGAGAAGGCATTTGATTCGGTGGAGACATCAGCAGTCATGCAGGCACTGCGGAATCAGGGCATCGACGAAGCCTATATAAACATAATGGAAAAAATCTACAGCGGATCCACAGCCACTATAGTCCTCCATAAAGAAAGCGACAGAATCCCAATAAAGAAGGGCGTACGGCAGGGAGACACGATCTCTCCAATGCTATTCACCGCGTGTTTACAGGAGGTTTTCAGGGCCCTAGAATGGGAAGAGTTAGGGATAAGAGTTAATGGAGAGTATCTCAGTAACCTGCGATTCGCTGATGGCATTGCATTGATGAGTAACGTGGGAGACGAATTACAGCTTATGATTACTGAACTGGATACGGAAAGTAGAAGAGTAGGCCTGAAAATTAATGTGCATAAAACTAAATTAATGTGGAACAATCTTGGCAGAGAACAGCGCTTTGCGATAGGTGGCGAGACACTGGAAGTTGTAAAGGAGTACGTCTACTAAGGACAGGTAGTAACCGCGGAGCCGAACCATGAGGGTGAAATAACTAGAAGAATAAGGATGGGATGGGGCTCATTCGGCAAGCATTATCAAATCATGAATGGTAGTCTACCACTATCCCTCAAGAGGAAGGTATATAACAGCTGCATCTTACCGGTACTTACCTACGGAGCAGAAACCTGGAGACTTACAAAGAGGGTTCAACTTAAACTGAGGACGACGCAGCGAGCTATGGAAAGGAAAATGATAGGTGTAACCTTAAGAGACAGGAAGAGAGCAGAGTGGGTCAGGGAACAAATGGGGGGTTAAGGATATCATAGTTGAAATCAAGAACAAGAAATGGATATGGGCCGGGCACGTAGCACGTCGGCAGGATAACCGCTGGTCATTAAGGGTAACTGACTGAATTCCAAGAGATGGCAAACGCTTGAGGGGGGAGACAGAAAATTAGGTGGGTAGATGAGATTAAGAAGTTTGCAGGTATAACGTGGCAGCAGAAAGCACAGGACCGGGTTGATTGGCGAAACATGGGAGAGGCCTTTGCCCTGCAGTGGGCGTAGACAGGCTAATGATGATGATGATGATGATGATGATGATGATGAAGGCGGTGTAAAGAGAAGGACAGACGCGGCATGCGGCCGTACTTGGGCGCACACTGCCTTGCGAAGCTTGCAAAAAGATGCCTGTTGGGATTTGTGCGCAGATCGAGACTCGTGTGACGGCACTGATTTACCGCGGATGCGTGTAGCAGCGTCTGTGTCACTGCTTACACACGTTTATATACGTAAACCCTTGCTTTCATCTATCTGTAACACCGACAAGTAATGTTGATCAGTCATGCCCTCCGCGCATGTGCGATGTCGTTCGTCGGTTTTAAAATGCATATATCGTAATATATTGTTCTCTGAGTCTAGGTTATGTTGCGGGCGTTCACCTCAATAGCGCGGAGAAGTAAGAACTGAAGGTTGAAGAGCACTTTCGCGCGCGCCGGTCACTTCCGAAGCTAAACAAGGCCGGACTTGTTGACGAAAGAAGTTCGCGTTGGAACGTTATTTTTCTTCGTTCAGGTAACTAGTACCGGCATTATCAGGGCTCCCTCGTTGCCAGAACAGCGCACGAAGCATTGGGAAGGCATCGCAAAGCGAAGATAAATAATCAGCAACTGGCACCTCAATGGAAGAGATGTGCGATTTGTCTCGTTTTCATGTCCAACAAAACATGGCGGATCGAGCTTACGGGATCGCCGACAGATGGCGCTGTACATTTTGAATATTCGCTACTGTTCGTGGTTATCTGTGCAATTATTAAAGGCATGCGAAGTTATACGATATGGGATTAGCTCATGACGCGTCGTTGTGACAGCACGTACTAAAGAAACGTAATTCTCTGAACGTTGACAGTTATAAACTAATTGTATACAAAACTATGCTTCGCTGCACAAGCATATGACTTCCATAAACCTGGCAGCTTCCACCTGGCTACAACCAGCTTGTGAGGTAATGATTAGCTGGAAGGAGAGAGCTGTCGAGTCGGGATCATGTCTGGTCGGTGCTGCACGCAATTCGGCTTATTCTTATCGCTGTGATTTGGCTTGCTGCGTTGCTGTGGCATTCCTAAAACTCCACTGCACGGCGTCACCGCGTGGGCTCCTGCATTTTATATCGCTCTGGGTCCATCTAAGCTTTCACGTTCACGTTCTCAGAAAGTGAATGCAAGCAACAAATATTCGTGTCAAAGGCATTCTCAACTCGGAAGTAAGCAAAATTCATAAGTCAGTAATATATTTATTTCCTTTGAGGCTAAGGCATTACGATGTCTCCGATAAAGGTCATGCGCTGCAGGCAGAACGTTTCTGAGGAGCCTTCATGAAAATGAAATTGAGTTATAACTAGGCAGAACACATTACTGAAATCAACCATAATAACTGCCACTTTCTTCGAGAGTATGCAGAGTAGCATCTGGAAGACGACGTGTGGTCTGTTCGCTCTCCGTAAAGCAGCGCTTCCAGTTTCACGACAAATGATTTTCATACCTCACATAGGGACAGCTGACCGCTCGCCTACAGCTGAGCAAATTTTATTCTAAATCACAAGGAAATTACGATAGATGCTTAGCACTTTCTGGGAATGTGAAGGCGAAAGTCTAGTTGGAGCCATAGCGATGTGGATTAAGATCTCAGCCCACGCGGCGAAGTTTAAAAAAGGCGTGTGAGCAAGCTGACGCTGTTTACAAAACGGGCTTCATACGGGCACCGCAGCTATGCCTTCCCTCCTCCCCAGCGCCGCCATAACGCTTGCCATCAATGCCCGTACTGCGTTGCTGCTCACGCGAACGCCCCACATAGACCAGGACACACAGAAGATGCCAACGAGCACGCTTACACGCTTGCGCTTGTTTGTTTTTTCTTTTATTGCGATAGCAATTACATCGACACTCTGGGCTTGTTTTCGCCGCAGGCGTCGCTGTCATGTCCCGTATATGTATACGTATCTATATATTTATAAAAGCCACACAGAAAAATAATTCATAAAAATGTTTCCGACGCGCGGCATCGAATGAGGGACCTCTCGCTCTGCAGCGCGTGGCGCTAACCGCTGAGCCACGAAAGCTCACGACCTTCAACGTTCAAACGGCGAGCTATTTATATACAGCGTGTTTTCAGCATTACCTGAGAGATGGCGCAAAGGGTGGGCTCGGCGCTTAGCTCGGCGGGGCATTGCCTCGGCGCCCCGCTCGTCGCGACGCGCGCACTCATGCGCTCATCTCCCAATGCGTATGTGGCGCTGCTGCTACTACGCTAATAAACAGTCGTTATGTTTTATGTTGGGATGCGTCCTTTCATCGGCACGGCATCCCACACGTACTTTGCCCCGTGGGGATAAGGCGCGCGCGCTTATCGCGCGGTGGGGGGGAGAATAGTACGTCTTCGCCTTTCGCCGAAACGATTGCGTTGTAGTTACCGAGCGCATGAAGGTCACTTCGCTCGCTGCAGTCCCCCCCGTTTACGAAAAGAGCACGCTTTTCAAACACAGCGAAGTGACAACTGTGACTCTTGTTAGTTCGCGCTCGTCTGTTTACCTGTGAATACGTTTCGTGCGTTGTTTTTGTTTGAGCAGCGCGTTAAGTGTCGAGCTGTGAACGTTGTTAGTTCGCTCTCGTCCTGTGCGTGTTGTTTTCGTGCGTCATGCGTGCGTCAGCAGCGCGCTGCACGTTTCGATCTGCTTGCCATTCGTCGCTTGACATTCCAATTTGTTGCTATCGCATTCATTTCTTTGCCTTGTGGCGAAACTGTGACATTTTTTTGTGTGTGTGCGCTGTTCTGCTGCGCAGTTTGCTAAAAGGTGACACTTTTACTTGAATATTTTTAACTGTCAATCGTCTTTTCATAGTAGATTAAATACAGCTCTGAATAAAGTTCCGGTTAGTGGCACGAGTCATACTTTTGTTTCTTTTTCAAGCACTTCCTTCGAGCCCTTCCAGTGTTTCGAATATTCCAAAACTGCGCTTTAAAAATAGAACTGTTACGGAATAAATGGTTTGGGTTCAAGTTAAGAGCTGCGTTTACTTCATGTAATATCGGAGAATAACTATACATAAGGTAAGTTGATAAGCTGTCATGAAAATGAATGAATATTAATCAAATCAATTCGAGTGTGCTTGATTGGGCTGGTTGGTGCATAGTAGGTGAATAAAACAGCGCTGAAGACGGGACCAGTCTGTCTCTTCATCTCGTCCCGTCTTAAGCGCTGTTTTATTCTTCTCGAATGAGGTCGCGGGATCGAAGCCCTGCCGCGGCGGCCGCATTTTCGATGGACACAAAAATGCTTGAAGCCCTGTACTGAGATTAAGGTGGGCGTTAAAGAACCCCTGTACTTAGATTAAGGGGGGGCGTTAAAGATCCCCAGGTGGACGAAATTTCCGGAGATCTCCACCAGGGTGGCCGCTGGTGGACATGAAAAGGCGCCAGAACTCACGCCAAAAGTACCCAATGTAGCCATGTCATTTGATATTATCGCCAAATTTCTAGCGAAATAGAATAGAAGCGGTATTATCAACAGATTCTCTACTATTGATGAATAAATAAACCCATTTTAATAAGTAAAATCACAAGTTTAAAAAAGAGCCATGGCGCCAACTGGAAATTTTCGTCGCCAACGGGGTCCAAGAGTAGCCAGTTTGGCGCGAAGGAGCCACCAACGACAACCCTGCCCTCCACTACGGCGTCCCTGGTCTCCTGCCACCGAGGACGACTGGATCAACCATGTCAGGAGCCCCGACAGGGCCCTTCAACACCAGGCTGTCCAGAACACCAAAAAAATTGCACCATCTCCCGCTAAAGGGAACCATGCGTAGATGCGAAGCAGCGGGCGCTAACGCTTACACAGGCGGCGGCGTTGACGCTGGCGCTCATCGCGGCGTTGCGCAGAAGAGAATCCCGGGGAGGCGCAAAGCACGCAGTGATGGACCGGAGTTTCCTACTGGAACTTGCCAATCGCTGCTAATGGGCAATGAGAGACAGAAGACTCCTGATTGGACACAGAGACCCGCAGTCCGCTTTTAGTCAATGCGCACGCTGCGAATTTTTATTGTTCAACAACGCACAGGAGAAATATCACACCGGCACTACCTTGCAGGTCAAGATCCAGTGCCTATATATACGGGGTGGCCAGTGAACGGTTGTGCAGCACGAGCAGTCGGTTTTTTAGGAGCGAAGCTCCTTAGGCCGGCACCCGTTCCCCGTTGAAGCTCCCTGGATGCGTCGCCGGCTCAAAAAGACAATGAAACGCCGTGCATGCCGAACGCCGAGTGGTTTGTTTCTAGCGCACCAGAAATTCGAGGTTAAATAAAAGAAATAAGCTCTGTGCACAACTGGTTATAATGGTCGTCTTCACTTTCACCATCCTGAATTGCGAAATGACAACCATCATTCTAGCGCAGCGCGAGCGCTTTGTCTAAGGTAGCAGTAGAAGCTCTTTTCTCGCGGCGCCGGCGCAACAACAACAAAAAAATAAAAAAGAAAAAAGAAACGGCACGCGGTGCAAGGGGCTCGCGGCGTTCGGCGCGTGTTGCGCAAAAAACAAGGTGCGCGGCGCAAAAACAGTTCGCGTTTATAAACGACAATAAAATTTATTGAAAACCATGTTTGTACATATATATAGAAAAAATAAGGACCCACTTGACATTACTCAGGGCTCCTCACAGAATATGGATAGTCGTCCTCAGAAACGTAAACGTGAATATGATGAAGACGATAAGCAGCTTGACAAGGATGCGGAACGCAAAGCCAGAGCAGCGGCAGCAAGATGAACCCGGCAACAGGGTCCTGCGGTTAAAGCACGACGAGCGGAGCTACAAAGGTTACGCCGACAGGATCCTACCGTACGTGCTAGAGCGGCCGGAATCTAAGCGCCGACGCCGCCAACCGTTTCAAAATGTACATAGTCGTTTGCTTCCCATTTCTAAGGAGCTTCGCTCATCCGTTGTATTTGTACACGCAACCACTGCTAATTTTTCAATCAAGAAACTCGTTAGCAGACGCTGCCTGCGTCGGCGTTGCGAGGCGATAGAGGGGGGAGCGTAGGAGAGGAGAAAGAGGGGGGAGGGGACGCGCATGCGCAATGGGGTGTAAACGCCGCGGGAGGGATGGCTAGAGGAGAGAGAGGGGGAGCGTAGGAGAAGAGAGAGGGGGGAGGGGACGCGCATGCGCAGTGGGGCTGGGGACGCCACGGGAGGGATGGCTAGAGGAGAGAGAGGAGGGAGCGTAAGAGAAGAGAGAGGGAAGGGACGCGCATGCGCAGTGGGCGTGTGGACGCCGCGGTGAGGGATGCCTAGAGGAGAGAGAAGGGCGAGCGTAGGAGAGGAAGTGCTAGGAGTGTGTTTGCGCATGAGCAGCAAGGGTGGTCAGGCCGCACACCACCACCACCACCACCGGATTGAACTAAGATGCTTCGCATCTAAAAGGTGGTTGGCGAGCTCCAACTCCCAGTCCCCAAATGGGCGGAGCCGCCGGGCCGGCCCCCGTAAGGGGTGCCCAGGCCCCTTCAGGACCTTTAATAAAGCTCTCTCTCATAATCGTATTGTGGTTTTGGGACGTTAAACCCCATATATTATTATTATTATTATTATTATTATTATTATTATTATTATTATTATTATTATTATTATTATTATTATTATTATTATCGAATGAGTTCATTCCAACAGCATGCGCTTTTCTTGTATAACACGTAGTTCGGCTACATGGCCAAGTAACAATCACCTTTATATCACCAAGAAAATGCTACACACCCCAATGAAATGTGCATCTGCTATATATGTGAGTGTGCCCCAACAGAAAACTTTGGCATAGGCAATTTCCTTCATTGGGCATGTCAAGCTGGTCATGGCCGTGCCCGGATACTCACGCTAGGGCATTCATTAAATTTAAGACAGCGTGTGCACGAACAGTCATTTCGGACCATTCAGGGTATCTACAAGAGGGCATGCACCTATGTGTTCATGTTCAACAATCTTCTAGAACGCGAGACACAATATTGAAAATATCACCTACAAAAACCCCTAATCAGGTGAAGCCGCTTGTTGACAAAGTAGAGGGAACACGGGAGAAGACCACGCATTGAATTAAGAGCGTTGAGCTACATATGTGATTATAACACCTCGTCGCGTACACATTTAAACGAGAGGTATGTCAAGGCTGCCATTCCTTGCATGTGCCGTGAAGATACGTATGTTATAGTTTTGATTCGCAGCGTATCCAAGGCATTCAAGCTCGAAGCGGCGCTCCTTTTGCTGTCGTTTATTAAAGACGATAGTCTTTCTTGGGATACTTCAAGGCAGAAATTGTGATCTGTCTGTCTGTCTGTCTCTCTGTCAAACGATTCAGCCACCCGGCCAAAGTTTAACCACTTGCTGAGCGCCCAGCCATCTTGCACAAGTGGCTGCGTTCATACTTGTGAACATTGCGATTATAAAGCAAATATTACGCATATCTGAGGCACAACATCAATGCATAAGTATCAGGTGTGTGTTCCTTTAATACAATATACATAGACACATAATTTTAAAGGCCCTAGTGTTCCTTAGGCTGCGCTGAAAATGCGACGCTATGCACGAAAAAGCTTTCTGCCGACGATATGGTGCTGCCGCTGGCAGTGGCTCTGGGTTCTGCACAAGTTCATGTTTCCCAATGCCACTGCCAGATGGCGTCCATATCTCGCGCAGCGCCTTCTCTATTTTATCAATGCCAGGCAGATGCGGCCGATTCAACATAGAGCAGGCGCTGTCTGAGGCAAAGCAAAACATAGTACTACGGCCGGCAGAAGTCCATCCTCTTTCGACGACATTTGCAGCGAAGCACGCAGATACGCGGCCAATTTTTTTAAATGCGAAGCATTTCTTAGCGAACTTCGGCGACTTTGAGCGTATCTATCTATCTATCTATCTATCTATCTATCTATCTATCTATCTATCTATCTATCTATCTATCTATCTATCTATCTATCTATCTATCTAGCCGCCTACGACTTTGTGCTCTCCTGGCCGTATCGTTAATGGGATTTATACCAAATTTGGTATGGCATAACACGACTATATGACGAACATAAATGACTGGTCATAACATGAAAATCATGACTAACTTGTCATGAAAACTATGATTTACATGCCACGCTCATGGCGCGCTCGCGGCCGTTTCGTTAGCTTGATATACACCAAATTTAGGATCGAGTGACATGACTGTATGACGAACATAAATGACAAGTGGTATTATGAAAATCATGACATGTCATGAGCGACGTGACTTGCATTCCACGCTCATAGCGCGCTCGCGGCCGTTTCGTTAGCTTGATATACACCAAATTTGGTATTGAGTGACACGACTGTATGACGAACATAAATGACAAGTGGTAATATGGGAATCATGACTTGTCATGTGCGACATGACTTGCATGCCACGCTCATGGCGTGCTCGCGGCCGTTTCGTTAGCTTGAGATACACCAAATTTGGTATTGAGTGACATGACTGTATGACGAACATAAATGACAAGTGGTAATATGGAAATCATGACTTGTCATGTGCGACATGACGTGCATGCCACGCTCATAGCGCGCTCGCGGCCGTTTCGTTAGCTTGATATACACCAAGTTTGGTATTGAGTGACATGACTGTATGACGAACATAAATGACTTGTGGTAATATGGAAATCATGACATGTCATGAGCAACATGACTTGCATTCCACGCTCATAGCACGCTCGCGGCCGTTTCGTTAGCTTGATATACACCAAATTTGGTTTGAGTGACACGACTGTATGACGAACATAAATGACTAGTGGTAATATGGAAATCATGACATGTCATGAGCGACATGACTTGCATTCCACGCTCATGGCGCGCTCGCGGCCGTTTCGTTAGTTTGATATACACCAAATTTGGTATTGAGTGACATGACTGCATGACGAACATAAATGGCAAGTGGTAATATGGAAATCATGACTTGTCATGTGCGACATGACTTGCATGCCACGCTCATGGCGCGCTCGCGGCCGTTTCGTTAGCTTGAGATACACCAAATTTGGTATTGAGTGGCATGACTACATAACAAACATAAGTGGCAGGTGGTAACATGAAAATCTTGGCATTCATGTCATCTACAATGCCATTTACATGCCACGCTCATGGTGCGCTTGCGTCCAGTTCGCTAGCTTGACATACACCAAAATTGGTATATGGCGACGTGACTGTATGACGAACACAAATGACCGGTCGTAACATGTAAAACATGACATGCAAATTTTGTAAAGCATGATTTGCTCCTTCCTGGCTGCTTCGCATTACATCGATTCCCACAGTGCGTGGGATCTGCCGGCTTTTTCTCATTCAGTTTTCGTTTATGTGCTATGTTCACTAAGACTGCAATGAACCTTATAACGCAAGCAGTATTCATCATCATCATCAGCCTGACTACGCCCACTGCCGGGCAAAGGCCTCTTCCAAGTTCCGCCAACATTGGGACAGGCAAGCAGTATTATAGGCGTTCAAAGAGGAGAGCTCGAGTTCTGTGTCATTCGTTTGGGGTGCCCTGCCTGCTCTTCAAAGCGGGAAACAAAAGTAGCCACGAGGCTGCCGTCTCAAGCACGTGCAACGTGACTCCAACTACCCCAGTGTCCCCCCCCCCCCCCCCCCAACTGCCAACTCCCTCAACCCCAACTCCCCCCGATGTCTCAGAGCGGCTCTTCGCAGTCGTAGCAACCCTTGTAACCAGTGGCGAACGTCTCGCCTGCGCAAAGGGGCTTCTCGCGCACCAATGGCACTACTGTAAACGAACTAGTGGAGTGAGGTATTGAACTTCTCGATTACTCGAGGATGTCCCTAACCGATTCCTCGAGCGACGGAGCAGCAATGGCATGTTCAGAAAATCCCTGGTACATTCACAAAGAGTGATCCGCTTTATGTCCACAGGGTGAGCATTATCCTGTAAATTTTATTTTCTCTTTCTCTTTGCTTCATTTATGATTTGAAGTCAACTAGTTCTTAGGGATTTTCGCAACCTTTGTTGAACGACTTCTCAGGAAAAACATGTAATGAAATTCCTAGTAGTTAGTTTCGGTGCAACTAAAACGGTTGTAGTGATAAAGGTAATCAGGTCACTTTTGCTTATCTGTTTTCATCTTGCAGGGGCCACCCAGCGGCTAACGGCCGCTTTCCGAGGGAGACGTGCGCAAACCTGGAGCATGGAGTGCTGGGACATCTGTTTCTGCGGCAGATACCGCCGTACCGCCTGGTGCCGGACGCAGCGTCGGCCATCTCCAACTTCCTGTCCACACGACTCCGCCTCGGATCGACGCCACGTCGCGTCGCCGTCGGTGACCCCTGCAGTGAGAGCAACAAGCAGCAGTCGGAAGAAGGCGTGCTCTTGCGCGCCGAACCTCGCTACGGATACTTCTATTTCCCCGACGACGTTCTGTGCGTCGTACCCGTGCACTACGTGTCCCCGCCCAGGGGAGGCTTCTTCCTGCCCAGGAGCATACACACCAACAAAGGAAGCAACGCCATCATCGACTTATCGCCCGCCATGCCGTGGACGGTTCATCGCTAGTCACTTCTCGTTTTCCTACTCGGCCATCCTCCTGTCTTGCCGATGGGCTTTTGACCGCAATTGTGTAGGTAGAGACTGAAACGCAACTTCGCCGAGATCGAGATGAAGTCTTCATGGTCACTTTTGGATCCGTACATTATTGCAGCGTGGCAAGAACATAGGAAGCCGTTCAACCTATAAGCGTTCATTCTTATATCCTGTCGTGCATAAGTATACCTGTTCATCAGTCAAGACGCGTTACATTCGTCCCTGATGATGGTGGTCGTATACAAGACGATACAAGCGCAACACCCATGATGAATTGCATATGGATCTTCCGCAAGAGAAGTTTCGCGAGTGTGATGCCTGAACATTTTGTGTATTCAGAGCAAAGTCGAAGCGTCGTCGTAATACGACGCCGTAAAGTAGGTATAGCCTCAGTGAAAAATGCTTTTCTGCTGATAGCGAAGTAAGGGGATTGTTGACGCGAGGAATCAGGCTGCATCCCTGAAGGTTGCGCGAAGTGCTATCTCCTCTTTTGTAAATTGTAAATTTGACAGCATTGTTATCAGCCTCGAGGCAATATGTAATCTTGTGAGGCCAACCACATATGTCGCCTAGGAATGCCATGACACGAAGCACCATATATACTTCCTACCGTGTATACGTACGTGCAGAAGTACTTAGGATCACTGCACCAGGATTCACGAATAATGTAGCTATTCCCTCTCCTTAGTGGCAGCGTTGCGCCCAAAGCTAATGACAGCGGAAACAAAATATGTTGAGACAGCGTCAAAGTTTCTTGCACTGTGACCGTGATAACAACTTTTATTATACAAGCTGTAAGTGGTTTTTTCACATCCTCCGCTGAACAACTTTTGACGTCATTGTTCATTAGTAACCGCTAAAGCTGTCGATACTGCCCCTGTTCACTGTATGCGGCCAACTGGAGGCCCCAAGAAACAACTTCCACCCGTGGAACTTTGACACGCGTCACCTTGCTGTCATAGGGACTGATCACCTACCCTCGTTTGTCATTTTCGGGCTTAAAAGTTGTTTTATTATGTCTACTTACGGAACAGCATTGAATGTCGGTATTCTGCATGCCGCGCGCATCTAGATTTAGATTTTGTGACATTACCGGTATTATGCGTATGTACAAGCACGTCAGCGAATAAGGAACGTGAGCTATCCTGACATTTGAATGTGCACTTGCAAGTCAAGATTTAGATTGAAAGAGCAATAGAGAATTTTCTTGAAAATACTTCGGGATGGCGCAGCCAGAAACTCCTTCGCAGGCTTCCACTGGGCACTTCAAAGTGAAACCGCCTTTTCAGACACGCGTATGTTCTTCTGAGGTGTAATTTAGCGCAAACGCTATTTTTGAAGGGGCCCTGAAATATTTTTTTTCCGATTAGTTTTACGTCTTCCCTGGCATACCTTGTGGCAATAATCCGCGAAGCAGCCTGAAGGTTTAACGTCTTTACTGTTTGCCAACCTCCACACTACATAAGCGCTGCACAAAAGACCTTACGTTAAAAATTGGCAAAAACAATGTAAGTCAAAGTTAAATCTCAATTAAGCAATTTTCGCTTGCTCAGTGAGTAGAGCATCAGGTTGGGCTAGTTGGTGTGAGTTCATTTTATCATGGTTTTAACTGCGCTAGGGACACGGACAATAGAAGAAGAAAAGGCGACACGCACGCAGACTCACAAACGAATTTTATTGAGTGAAACATGGCTTACATACGGTGAAAATAAACGACAGCATGAGTTCATTGGTCAAAGAAGGTCTCATGAACGCTTGAACCACAATCTGGCGTCTAGATACTGCACCTCACAATGACGTAGTACAACCTGCGGATCGCTGACTCACCACGTATTTTCTTTGTCACATTGGTCTCGAAGAGTTCCCATGTATGAGCGGTCTTTATGACGATATAAAACCCTAGCACGTCCTCTTTGTCTCATTTACATAGTCAAGTGTGCAAAGGAGACAAAATAACTTACATACCTTTGCTAAAAGAACAAGCGTTTTATATCGTCATAAGGACCCCATTACACTTGAACTCTTTCAGGCATATGTGATAGAGAAACACGTTTATAGGTGAGCGATCCGGCTGTGGTACTTGCTGATTGTTAGGTGCAATATTTAAACGCCAGATTGTGGTTGAAGCACTCACGTGACCTCGCTTGACCAAGGAGCTCTTTGTGTCTCTAAAGTTCACTTATACACGTCATCTTTCACTCAATAAAATTCGAGCTGTGAGTCTGCGCGTGTGTTCTCTTCTCCTCTTCCGTTGTCGGTGTTTCTAACGCAGTGGCTCAATCATAATAACCCCGTATTTAGCGCACCACGTGTTGAACGCGAAGGTGTCTGCCAACCATATCTGAATTGGTTTCAGGGCTCCTTCTAAGCACGTTTAGTCCTAAAATGAGCAATCTCCCTGCCACGACGACCCATTCAGACAACACTATGGCCCATCGTCAACGACACCATGTCATCTTTCCCCACGTTGTCGAATGATGTTTGTACAACGGTGACGCAATGAACGCATTTGGTGCCCGTGCTGTGTCAACAACTGTTCGTCTGTCAATCAAATCGGCGCAAGTCCATCACCGCGGTTACGACAGCGATGGCTTAGCGTGAACTGGACGCTTCAATGTCACCGGACGTAATCCCGCCAAAACGTGACCGCCGATCGAACAAAGGAAATCATAGACAACCGAACAGGCATCATTACCCACCACTCCTACATGGACCGTAGTTGCTAGCAGTTGAAGGGTTACGTGTTGTTCCGACCGTTGTATACGCGGTGCCGGTGTGGTGAATGTGTTGGCCGTGTACTGGTGAAACCGTGCACATTGTTCAGCGACGGAGTGGCAGCTCATCTCAGCGTAGTGCAGTGCAGTTCTTACTGTGTTTCCTAAAGCGTCCAAAGGCGACCTTTGTGTTGACTGTATGATGTGCGAACGAAGAAAAAGAAAAAAAGGGATGACCATCTCGCAAATCTTTCTCGTGTTTCTGTTCCTTTATTTTGTCTTTATTTTGAATCTCGCGAGTTCTTCGTCAAGGGGAGAGCTATCATGCCTCCATTTCAATACCACTGGCAATGATTACAAAGCAGCAAAAATTGTGGCCTGCTTTTTTTGGTGTTTGGTTAAATAAGACATCCTATTCGCACTGTAAACGCTATATTCCTTGAATTCGGTCTAAATATAGCCACCTTGAAAAATAACACATCATTATTCTAGGCAGCGCGAAACACAAGCGCTTACTTCAACTAAAAGTTTATAGTGAGATGCGCTTTCGTATATTGGTACAAGGAAACAGGAGCAAAACAAAGAAGTCCCACGTGCCATGCCAATCATCATTCAACCATTCGTATCCAGCAACCTATGAAGATGGCGATGTCATTTGTTAGCCCTTTTCGCGACCCAAAGAACAAAAGAAAAACGAGCTAAAATGACCGAAAAAAAATTTTTCGCTCACCATATAGAGCTTTCGGTTCTTAATAAAATCGCACCTTTATTGCAATGAAATACCGTTTCTTTAATTTTTCAAATGGCGTAAAGAAATACCGCATGCTCGGTATCAGAGTCGGCAATGCAATGAAAGGGCGAGACACAGGAAGAGGAGGAGGAATAAACTCTTGTAAGAAAAAACATGGCCAAGTGGGGCCATCTCGCATCGAAAGACACCACTACAGTGGATATAGTCGCCATTGCGGCCACGTGGACCATATTTTGTTGATCACGAGTGTAGTCGTCATCGATCATTTTGCTAAAAAATCTCACAATGACTATACTCGTCAACGGTCGAGAAAGAGTTACTAAGTGGCGGTGCGCTCACACGTTCAATGTCATCACGTTTCATTTTAGCTGTCTGAACAATCAAGCGTGTTTACGATTCCATACATTGACAAAGAACTCTTGTGCTATCAAAAATACGGTAGAAAACCACGGTATGCCATTTCAATGTGTGAGCGCGCCGTCCATTTCACTTACTCTAAAAGAACTTCGCTATCTTGATGGGCTGCTCGATACAAATGGCTGAATCATGATTGGCTTTGCACGTGGGCGTATTTGTTCTGTTTTTGTGTGCCTGTATATATGCATGCGCATCTGGCTACAAACTTTCAGTTGAAATAAGCGCTTGTGGCTTTTACTCCTTGTAAAGTTCTTGATAAAGTTTGATGGTTCATTACCAGCTCAAGGATGGTCATTGCCATCATCGAGCTGGTAATGGACATGATAATGATTATCATTACTATCATTATCAATGATGGTCATTACCAGCTAGCCCGATCAAACTGTCTTTTAAGGTACAATAACACCTCCCGTCGGAGACGGAGAACAATAAAAGAATACTACGGACGTCGCCTAAACCAGCGGTAGTCATCACGTGGCACCACAAACAGCTCAAGCATGCGCCGGAGCGCTCGCTGCTTCTGATAAAAGCATTGTACAGCACTGCTTAGTCAAATTCTCGGATTTAGCGCTGTGTGTCGGTGACCTCACTCTACCCACTGTGTGTTCTTGCTCTCCGGAGTCCTTAGTGACCATTGGTAGAGTGGTCAATGAATTCCTGTATGCGTGCGCGTTACCTTGCCACTTGACGTCCACTGCAGTTATCATTGATTTTCAAGTGTTCGTATTTAATAAAAGTAACGCAATAACACACTTCGTATAATCAGCACACGAAATACGTCGTATCTTCCAGGTAAAGCCATTGAGAAATCTGGAATAGGGGTAGTTATTTCTACTTCCACCATCGCAGCTGCCAAAGAGCTCCCTTTGTAAAGCCTCCATTCACTAAGCAAAGTCAATATTTGGTGGACAAGAAACCACGCACAAATATCGAAATACTGCGAAGCATAGCTGCGACACTTCAGAGGAGTCTACTTCAATGAACTTCTTCTTACCATCTACTCTCCCTCAGAGTACCTTGAACGAAAGATGTATTGCCGCATAGCATCACTATTAAGTAGGCAATTAGGTACGCGCCTTGTATTTTAACCAATTACAAGAAAACCTTTTTTGTTTCGGATTACGCTTTAACATGTTCACGCAGAGGTCCCCTTCAAGTCTGCTTAAGGAGCAAAAAGAGGAAGCAACCGGCTGCCTCTTCCAACGTAGCATTGCGGAATGGAGCGCTCACTTGGTTGTCTCTCCGTAGCTCCGATGCAGGCAGCGTAGCTGAAGCTTAAAGCGTGATTCTACAGCGCTAAGTCGGTGGAAAATTTAACACCAAGCCATTACCCACGCACGAACGTAGCAGCACTATAGCCAGCAAACCAATAGTTACACACGCCTAATAATTTTAACGGCGTAAAAAAAATGAATATGAGTCTTTGGGGATCTTGGATGCGCAAGTTGCACGATTGGCGCACTAATATGAAGAAGCCCTAAGAACACAATCCGCGAACTTCGCCCACTCAGCCATATGAGGTCCGCGTTTTCTAAGCTGTTTTCCAGCTACCTAGCTTTTGCTTGTCCGTGGACTTTTTAACGTTTGCGTATAATATGTAATTACCCCATGTTGATGGCAGCAGCGATATCTTGTAGCGATATCTTGTGGCATTTTGCTCAATTAGAATACATTTGAAATTTTTTTATTCGCTTCACTGTTCTTTTCGGAAGAAAATAATGAATGCACCATACGTTGATAATTACCTCACTGTGTATACAGAGCATCAGTTAAGTTTACAACGTAGACGCTTATGCATTATCAAGATCATTTGTTTCTAGTTAGGCCCTTCATCATCAGATATCACCGCCAGCGTTGCCCGTCAGGCGTGCTTCTTCGGTAATCCATTATCCGCCAAAGGTAAGAAATCTACTAACAAGCTAAAGTTCTCTAATATCTGTGTGCCAATTGGTAGATGACAATAGAATTTTCGACCTCAGGATGCCTGCAAATACGCATGAGCCTCAGTGAATGCAATAAGGCATGTAATACTAGGTAAGTCTGGCCCGCCAGCTGACGGCCTGTAGAAAGAACAACAAATTCAGCTTCGAAAAGTTCAATACCTATGACCTTCAACGCTCTACGTCCCAGACACAGGTTATCTACCAGAAATTGTCGGCGCCGTTTGGAAATACCAACCTTTACCGGCCAGCAAAACCAGAGGAAGTACTGACTAGCCTGCCAACATTTAAAAGGTGCAGCCTTGTCCAGCTCTGATATAGAGATGCAGCTGGAAGTGAGGAAGAGAACCCCGACAGTCACTTTCGCAAACAGCTCCCAGGAGTACACACCGCTCACAGCGCATGTGTTTCACCACCATCACAGGCGATTCTCGGTATCCCTCACATATCGTACCCCTCAAACGCATTCAAAAATGTTATATATAGATGCTGTGAGGTAAGGATGCGCACCCTGCGCACGCTTTGCTGAACTTAAAATTCAGTGCTGGACGGCAAGGGACATGGACACGAGAAAGAAACGTACGACGACACACAGTGACGTAACGCTGTGTACAGGAGAGAGGACTGCGCAGCTCCGGTAGGAGCTGCGCACTTTGAATCATTGAGTTTCCCAATATTGACTACAGGGAACGCTGACCCTCCGATCGTTCAGCGACCATGGGAACGTAGGGTAGTGGGTGTTTGCGGCTTCGAACGCACTTGCGGCTTCTTTTATTGTTGTGTTTTGGATAAAAGTATGGATCATTGTGAACTTCGAGAGCCGATTTGAAGTGTTGAGCCTAATAGGTTAAGGTGGTGAAGTGGATCTGCTGAACATTTTCTGAACTTCGTCATCAGACAAAGCGACTCCAGGCCACACGGAGCCAAACGGAGCCGAAAGAATGAAGTTTAGAGAAAATCCGTGTACTACCCACCATTCCCATGCTGGTTGAAGCGCCATGCGTTGCAGCTCCCATAGACACTAGCGCCATAGTTCCTTCTAGTGTATTTATAGGAAACTCTATGCTTTGAATGGCCGACCGTCGCCACGCGCCCTATCATCAGAGAGATTAGTACAAGGCTCGGCTCATACCTTTGTGCGTACTTTGCCTCCAACACTGCGTTTGTCTTCAAGCGATGGACATCACAAAGGCCGCTTCACTCGCAGCAGAGGGAGCGTTTCCATTGGCCACGTTCTTGTTTATGCACACTTGGACGGATGCTAAACGACTCAACTGCTAGCCTGAGTCCATCGAAAGCCTTAAATGTCGACGTTTGAGGGTCGTGCAAGATCCAAAAACAAAGAATATGTGCTCCAGAAACTAGAAAAACACGCGAGCGCACGAGCTGCACTTCTACTTCGCCCACGAAGTTTACGCGGCGTCGCCTGAGTGAAAAAAGAAAATTGAATGACGATTACGATACTGCCTGACGCGAATTCTGAACGCAGCGTCCTCTTGGGGCAACGACAAATTTGTTTAAAGTTCTGCCTATCCGAAATTTAGCAATGGAACATACGTCACATATTGCCGCGGAAACTGACAGCGCTCGAGTCGTACGCACACCACTCTGCAGGGCTGGGCAGTATCGAAGATACATGTATCTGAGATACTATCTTAGATACTCTTTGGGTATCTTGTATCTGTATCGCGATACGTCTCGCAAGACGAATATCATCTGTATTTCCGATACATTAAATAATGTATCGTGTATCTTAACATACAAGATACTGCTATCGCAACACTGCCGTGCAAAACAATAATCTCTGACTGAACTCCGCTTCTCAAGCTGGCACTGGTGGCACACTGCCACATGAATAAAACTCCGGGCAGTGTCATAATTTTATCCTTCCATCACATTCCAGCAGTGAGGGCAGGCGATGTGTGCGCGCGTGCATTTTGATGAGGTAGAGCAACATGAGAGCGCTCGCGCAGCCTCGACAGAAACAAGCGCGCGAACATAGACGTTCGCGCGCTTGCACACGTCCGTTTCGTTTTCCCTTTTTAGTTGTACCGGTGCCATGACACTTACCCTTAGCCACTTACCAGTGCCGCGTACTACAATGCGTGCGGCGATGATCGTACATATTATGATGCCGCCCTCCTGCGTGGTACTTCGGTACAATACTTGAAGCACGGGGTTGCATTGCATCTCGTGCCTTTCACACACCATCGTTTCGAAGGACCTTGTGGGTGTAAGTTTGAATTACACGCGAGTGCCTTATGCACAAATAAGGTTCTAGCTATAGCACCACTGCTACCGATGCTAGATCTAATAAAACAAGCGTTTACCTATCAGACGATATCTTGGTGTACCATATCGTTTTCTTCCTGCTACTTCTATTCAAAGAGCTCTTGAAATCATACGATTGTCAGCACAAGTACTTTCTTAGTGGCCCTTCTTTTGCATCCCATACATTACCTACTGCTCTTAACTGTTTTTTTTCCGTCGGTCTGGTGACTGCAATGTGTTTTTTTTTAAAGTGCAGCCAAAATAAGCTCTCTGTTTTATCCTTATTTTAAACCAACTGGTTTATTTCTGCGACTGTTTACTGTTTTTCTTATTTAGGTCTTTTTTTTCTCACTAGTACTAGTTGCCAGGTGATCGGAAGTATAGGTGGCAATAGCGTGAATAGCGGCGCTTTCCTGCGACGATGTGTGCAACTATACTGCCTCGCACTCTCATTATTTTTTTTCTTATTTTGGTGTAATCGGATTAAAACCACAAAAAGCTTACCACCGCTTGGCGCAAGCCGCGCCGCAATGTTTCGGCATCCTCGAGGCTGTCTCAGGTTGCCCGGTTAAGATTACGCGCAAATCCTGCCGCGGCGGCCACGTTTCGATAGAGGTGAAATGCTACAGGTGCATGAGCTTGTATTTAATGGCACGTTAAAGAACACCTGATGGTCAAGATTTCCGGAGACCTCCACTACTACATCCCCCATAATCATATCGTGGTTTTGGGACGTAAAACTTTAACAATTATTATTAGGAGTACGCGCAGTACACGCGTACTCTAGTACATTCAGGAACTTATGCGAGCACCAGCGATAACACTGGCAGGTGTGATCACTCGTGTATAAAACAAGACGCGTTCTGCCGATGATCAGATTACCGAAGGCCGACGACATTTATTGCCGCTATCAGAGTACAGCATGCCTTAATTTTACTTCGAGTTACTTAGTTTTCTGGGCACAAGTTAGCCCAATAAAGAGTTTCGTCTCTATATCAGAGTGACTGCCGCTTTCTTCGTCAGTACAATAGGCCTGAGGCGTTTCTGGGGTGCACATGTTCTCTCGTTGAAGAAAAATTGATTGCACGCTTGTGAGTATATAGATAACGAAAGCTTTTCGCCAGGAGTAAGAACATTATGAAAAGTAATTGCAGTGCTGTGTGGTCTAGGTATACACAATGCATCACAAAAAATGTTGCTACCAGCATTGTTGCTGCTGTATACTGGTGATTCGGTGTAAAACTGCTCAGCGTTACTCACGTAAAATGCACATCGTAAAACTGCTCAGCGTTATTCGCGCCATCGTGCGAAGGCTTCTTATTGAAGCTTGTGTGGTTGATGGCAACTCGATAGCTGGACGGCAAGTTCAGCGGCCACTCCAATCAATTGCAGAAGTGACAAACAAGAACCGTTGTCGGCGAAGGGTCTAAAGAGCTGTCATGTTAATCAGCTAAAACAAACCCTAATAAGTTCTTTCGGAAGTAAACAAACGTACTTTGACCAAGGACGACAATACTTCTGAAATACTAACAGACAGTTTATTAAAATGAAATAAAATTGGTCGCATTTGAGAGAGTTTCAAGCAGACCTTTTCGTGCATAGGAAGTTCGCTACTACATATGGGGGGTCTATAACGAAAAAATTGCGAATGTATCGAAGTATCTTAAGATACAATTGGCAAGTATCGTATCGGATACAATTGTTGCGATAGTATCTTGTATCTGTATCGCCAACACTTCTTGCCTGAGTATCTTCTATCGTATCGCGATACAATTTCAAAGTATCTTTGCCCAGCCATGCCACTCTGTGCATCGCAGGCTTAGCGAACCAAGCGAAACGCCGACAGCCCCGTTACGACAAGCGAGGCCAGCCGCAGTGCACGTGCCGGCCCTGCACGCGCACGAGCACCGTCTCAGGGGCCAGAGCACGTGATTGAGGAAGAAAACGAGGTTAGAGGCCAGTGGCTCGTGGCATCGACAGACTATGCGTTCGGTCTCTTTCGTCATCGTTAGCTCTATTGGTTACGCCTACACCGACAACGCCAACCGCAACGCCGTTCAGCGCAGGAACGGGCGCCCAAAGGCCTGACCACACGTACGCGTTGCAGCGTGTCAGCGTGTGGCTTTTCAACGCAGCGCCGCGCTCTCACCCTATTTAGAGAGAGGGCGCGCAGCTTCGCGTAGCAGCGTGCCCTCTCTGTTCATAGGGAGAGGGAGCGGCGCACGTCAAAAAGTCATGCGCTGGAACGCTGCAACGCTTACGTGTGGTCAGGCCTTAAGAGCTGCGCTCTAAAAACACGTGAGCGCGCGTCTACATTCTTCCTTCCTTTATGACAGGCACGTGCAAGCGCACTGCCGTTACACATTCGGAGGGCACCATCAAAAGATGTGCGTAGCAACTCCAGATGCCCTTTGTGAACTAGCTCAAAAACACCCTGTGCTCTGCCCGGACAGGCAATGTTTTGTCGGACTTGGGAGCGCCCCCTGGATAAGACAGAGGGGAATGGCGGGTTGCCTTGCGTCGCTTTATACGTCGTATCAAGGGAAAGAAATTCCATGGGTAGACGGGTGGGGCCGCGCGCTCCAAGCTAACATCGAGTCTCCGTCGTATATATCGACTCGATCTTAGCCTCGTCATTTTTGCATTTTCATGCATTGGTGTTGTAGTGAAATTGGCAAAGTGTGGAAACTCGCATGAGGCCGATCACAGCGTTTTAAGAGAACGTGCAAGTTATACTAAGGAAAACCATCGAAACAAATAGGTAGGTATCGCGAAACTGAAACGGAATACCTAAATATAAACCCACCATTACTCTGGGTTAATCTACACGGTGACCTATTTCATTGGGTTTTGTCACAAAGTATTGGATTATCATTCCGTTTGCGGAAAAACAACCAGGAAAAATGGCAATTTAGGGCCTGTCCTGTTTTTTGATGTGCACCACAAATAAACAAGAATAAATACGATATAAGGAACACCGCGAAATGCTATACAAGGAGGATGGCTTGCGCCTATAAAACGTTAAAAAGTCTGATTACCATGCGGCATGGCAGACGTGACTAGAAAATGCTTGTAAATGTTATGAGCGTTCATAATCACTTAGCCAACAGGAGATCTTAAAATGATCAACCGCAACGTCAAACTGTTCTGAGTCCAATAGTATGCAGTCCCTCAGTGTATGGAATTTCGTGGAATGTCGCGGTTTTTGTTATTTCTTGTTTATTCTTTTTTTTCGGCATTTACAGCAAAAAATGTGGTGGGCCATTAAATCTATGTCCTTCCTGAATTTTCTGCCGCAAAGCGTATTAAAATCGCATTATTTGTAACGAACGTACACTCCAATGAAATAAAACAGCTCTACATTAATCATCCTGTATGATCAAGCACGTGCGATGAACATCATGCCGATCAGTTGTCATTGTTCCTCCTAATTGAGATGCCCAGCAGCTATCCTTCCTTCATGACAAAGTCGAGTAAATGCAGATATTGTATTCTCCAGAAATAGTGTTGTACAATGCGTAACATTACTGGGCCTTATTGCTAGAGCTGTGCGCCGCCGCGCCGCGCCGCCGCCGCCGCCTGTTTTTGCTCACGCCGCTCGCGCCGCCGCCGAAGTCTCGAGAGCGACCACGCCGCCGCCGCCGCCGCGCAATAATTGCGGCGCGCCGCCGTAATTGCGGCGCGCCGCCGTTGGTCATTTATTTCAACCCGAACGGGGAATCTGGACATAAAATACATCACTTCACCGGGGGAGCTATTCTCGATGTGTTCACGTAATGGACTCTCCATTTCGGCCGCAGCTAATTGACAGGAGTTCGGCAACCAGCGCACACCCTATTTCTGGTTCTTCATCCGCAACGTCATTTTGACGTCACGAAGCTTCAACAGCTATCGATCGACACTAATGAAAGGGACGGAATGTGCTTCAACGCAATGAACGCAGCACCCACACATCCGCTTTTGGGCGCACATTTCGGAGGCCGTGCACACATTCTGATCGCGTAAGGCATCGAATTAGGTTTAATGCGGCCGCCCGTCTAATGCACCTGTGAAGGTCAGTACGCATTCCCTGCATCGTTCTCAACCTTTGGGACACACTCACATGCAAGTTCAAATTTGACAAGTTCCCGTTTCTGTAAATTTCGTCCACTTTCTTCTTACGCTGGAAATGTGCTGGCGCGTTCGGTGCATCGACCTGGGCAAGAGCAAACATAACGTCGCACCGCTTTTTCGAGTAACTGAACGCTCTGTGCCGAAATGGGCTGCGGACATCTCCTTTAGATCGAAGCATCGAGAATATCTCTCGGATGTAGTGTCTTTCTCTACTTCAGAAGTCTAAAGAGTATTGCCTGACCTCAACGCTTCCGCGTCTTCCAGACTTAAAAAGCGACGACCCAACTCGCTGGATAGCTTATTCTCGGAGGCTTGGACCAACTACATTGTGTGTAGATAAATAAAGTAGATAAGTAATATATACCGATGGGTTAATGCACTTTTTTCCCTTCATTTTTACTCGAGTAAATCGATAAATAAATAGAGAAGTAAAGGCAATGAAAAACTAAGAATAACCGACAGCTGAGCTAGTTGGTAGGTGTTCATGTTAATAAGACACGATGTGAAAACACAGACACAAGAGTGAAGAGAGCGCCCAGTTATCGCTCACGTAGACCAACACGTGCAGCTGACTGATATATGTACCGCCTCTTGCCTGGTAATGTGCAGATAAGTATGCTGTCATCATATGCTCTCGTAGCTTGGCGAAAAGCAGGCAAAACCACGCGTGTAGCATAGCCATTCGTAGCATACTGAGCGCGCACTTACGCCAAGAGGTCTTCTTCCTCTTGTTCTTCAAGCGCCTTGATGATACTAAGTGCGGATCACTTTAGCGGCCCTGGCTGTCGTACGTTGTCGCTTGCTGTCGTCGCTTGGCGTAACACAGGCAAAGCCTCGTATAAAACATAGGAAGCAACCAAAAAATAGAGAGAGAAAGAAAGAAAAAAATTAGGGGTGTGCGAATAGTGAATTTTGATCTCGAATCGAATTCGAATCGAATAGTGCCGAATAGTGGCCAGAAAAGTCTAATATCGAATCGAATATTGAATACCAAAGATTTTGTTGAACATTGAAAGAAAGAACAAAGAAATGCAATCTGCTCATGCTCTGGAGCACGTAACGCGGTGAGTGACAGCGACCGAAAGACTACAAATTTTCATGCAGAAACAAAAGCTGTTCCACATGTCCTTGCTTCAAACTTTCTCGCCGTGATGTTACGGTGTTTCCTGCAGTTGAAAACATGCGCTCACTGGGCACCTCAGTAGCAGGGATGGGAAGGTATCGCAAAGCAATTTTGGCGATACCTGGATAAAGTACAGCTCTATGCACTGTCCACTATTTCTTGGGGTCAGGAGCTCATTCAAGTATTTTTGAACCTCTTGACTGCTTGGACCTCTTGACTGATTCAACTCTTTTTGAACCTCTGAGCTGAATGCTGGTTATTTTTTCGACGCTGGCAGTTCGAAAGTCTCCCACACTGTTCTCTGGTTCTTTTTTTGCTGGAGTCATGACGTGCAGAAATGACATAATATCCTTTCAAATAAACATGTGCTCACTTTTGAACCAATATTTTGGTGAACGGAAGGCGTTCTGTAACGGATGGCCTTCTGTAACGACGTTAGCATAAGTTTTACCAACCCCACCCTAACCAAGTGGCAGCATTGGCCTTTGTCGCGCTTTACATATTCGGCCAGTCGAATTCGAAACTTCGAATACGAGCTATACGACAGTCGAATCGAATTATTCGATTCGAACTCGAAACTCGAATACTCGCACACCCCTAGAAAAAATAGAAAGAAAAATGGAAAGAGCAAGAAAGAGAAATAACTAGATAAAGAGAGAGGAGCAAATCAATAGAGGTAATAAAGAGACAAAAAAAGAAAAAAAAACGGGAACAGAGGAAAAGAAAGAAAGAGAGGAGGAAAGAAAGAGAGAACCAAAGAAACAAAGAAGGCTACCCAGCTCCGCTCTGCCTTCAGGTTTGGCACCACTATTGCGAAGCTGGCTTAGTTTTTTTTTTTTCCAACCTTCTCTTCCGCCCCTGTACGACTTTTCATTTGGCGGCGTTCGCGGTGTCTTGGTTACTCTCTTATCTCAGTGTTTGCACACCCTGTCTTTTTAACGGCCCCAAAACAGCCTCTGAAAATACAAAATTCAGCGCGTTATTCTCTTTTGGCATTTTTTTTTGGCGCTCTTCGTGACGCCAGAACGGGGATTCACGTGACATGATTAGGGCATATACTCTCGATTGGTCAATATATGAGAACTATCAGTTGTGAACTGTCTCATACCCTGCTTTGCCATGCATTCGCCCACCCGCTGTTCCTCACCTCGCATGATTATCGCGCGCGATGGACCGACTTCGTTCAAATCTGTGAGTTTCCCACTGCGCAAACGAAAATAACAGAGTGTTGCCGACAAGCTCGAAATCCCGATAGACTCAACGCTTAGCGTTAATATTGAACACGTGCTTTATGAAGAGTTAATTGTCGAGGAGATATCGCCTGTAAGAATTGTAGCGAAAGCGAGAACGAAAGCATGCAATGTAAGAGGCACCGAATTATTTGATTCTTCCAACGGACGAGCTCTTTACAGCGAAGACGATACAGCTCTCCAGAAAAGAGTCCAGCCCGCTTTCACGGCTTTTGTATATTTTTGACTGCGATAAAAATTATATGGACACTCTGCACATGTTTTCATCGTCGTCGTCATGTTCCGTAAGCGTCCAAATCGACAGCTTTTGTACGCGCATCGTATACTGTACGCGCGAGTAAAAGCTCGCGAGCGCTAGTGAGGAACACGGCTGAAGCATAGATGAAACAAGCTGCCCATTTCCGTCGCATGGATGGCGCAGCGCGATAACATCACTCTGCTTCCGACGCCTGCCGTCGATTGCTCCTCAACCACAAAGGAAGCGCCTTGTCTTTCGCTCAACGAAGGGGTATGAGGGGACGCCGGCGTTGAGGGGCAGCGTGGTTCGAGCCGCAACTGTGAACTTTGACAATAAGGGCGTGGTCGCGAGCGCTTCGGCAGGCATCCACAAATGGCTCGGATACCTTATTACGCGCTATAATGTCACCGCTTCGTGCTGTGACCACTGATATGACTAACTGAACGAAAACCGCTTGTTTCCGGGGAGCGGCCGTATTCCCATACACCAGCGCTTTGCAGTCTCGCGAGATCGCATGAAAAAGAGTTAGCTGCTAGCCTTCGTTATAAGATTATGGCATGTTTCGATCACCTTCACTGATTCGCCCATTCGGGGAAACAGATTTGTTTTATTTTTTTGTTTTTTTTTTTCGAAATTCAAGGGACAAACTTCTCGCCCCACCAACCCTTGAATCTACCTACCCCGCCCCCCCCCCCCCCTTTCTCCGCGCCGCGCCGCCGCCGATCCGATGGACCGCGCGCCGATGACGCGCCACCGCCGGAGGTGGAAACACCGGCGCGCCGCCGCCGGCGATTTGGGGACCGGCGCACAGCTCTACTTATTGCTATACAATAAACACGTTTTTTATGTCTGGTTGGTGAAAAAAGGATTTTTCTCAAAATTTATATATAGTAGCATCCTTATTCGGTTATATTTGAAACATATTCTATTCCATTCGCACTTGCATTTCATTAATAGTATTCGCTTTAAGGTTGAAAATTTCATATTCGCACAACACTGCGTTTCTTAACAATGCGAAACGTGATATCCGCATCAGTGATAGACCGTGACCGTTCTCGTAATGGCATTGAATTTTTTTTTATTTTTTGAGAGCTAAGTTGAACATGCAGTGATTGTCTTATTATTCTGTGGAAAATTTCTTGGATACTTGTAAATCTTGTGAAAAGAAACCTGTCTTCTTCGAATAAGTCTAGTGGTAAATGACTCTCTTGCCCCTCCTGAATTATTCGTCTTCCCTTGGTTCGTAACCGTTTCGACTAGCCCAAGAACGTGCGTTTAAGAAATCTAACTAAATCTGTGTATTCCACACCAAACGTATGAATTTCTGAAAAAGAAAGGGAAAGTAGAGAAAGCAAAATACTTTTTTTTCATGCTTGCTTAAGCTTCCACTCGTAAATAAACTGGCCCCGCCTACCAACAACGCCGAAGTCCAACTGTTTCCTGCGAAGACAATTTTGCTTCCTATTTCAAAGTCGCAGTCTTACAAAACAACCAATGGGACTCTCATATATAATGTTCAGAAGTTTGGGCCTCAAAGAAACCGCCGATAAAGTCACTGGAACGGGAACCGTTCTAGTGACTTTAACCGCCGGCGCTTAGCATCGCCACCTGGCGCAGAAAGAGAGCAACTCGCTGCTGTCCTCTCGTAACTCACCCTAGAGGGCGTCAGGAGTCCACTCTTCGATACGAAGCCTGAATGCAGCCAAGAGCTGCCGTGCTGCATTGGGGCTGGAGGCGCACGTATGAAGGCTCCATAGTGTGTAAGGCATGACTGGGCGCTTTATTTGAAGCACAGTCACTGTATAAAAAATATCTTTCATTTCTGTCCAATTTATCAGTACTAGTAATATTACATGGAAGGAAGATATTACATATCTTCCTTCCAAAATACATAACGTTATTAAAGACGATCAGTAATCTAGATCAGAGGGAGAATTCACAGAAATTCTCTTTAAAAGTGCTGTTTCTCATTCGTCAGCAGGATTCGCTATTAATATAAATGTCCGGTTTCGGGCTAAATAATCACGATTTTTCGAACAGTGACATTCATCATTCTGCAGAGTAGCGTAGCAACCATTAAGCGCGTGTAAGGCAAGCTGCAAGCGTTCTTTATGCTGTCTCTGACGCTGATGATGTCGTTTAATTATGGCTGGCCCTTTGTAATGGATGGCTAGCGTTAAACAACCGAATAATGGCGCAGTGCTCACATGTGCCCCCCTGGTGCGATTCTGTTCTTCTGTCATGCTATATTAAATCAGTTACAGGACATGGCTCCTGTGTAGATGATTTTTCTGAAGAAGTTTCAAGAATGGCGTGGTTTTGTGGTAGAACACTCGACTGCCACGCGGATAGCCTGGATTCTACTCCGCCTTTGACCCTGGCTTTCTAGTCCTTGTTTGCGATAGCTGAGGCGGACACCACCGGTGGCAGCGATGTACAACATCGCTACCAAATTCGGTTGTCCTAAGATCTAACATTATATGAAAGTATAATCTTATAAGAAATCCCACAAGCATTTTCCCGCATAAATTATTGAATGCAGCACGGCAAAGAGGAGTTCCGAAAGCAGTCCCTCATTGTACCGCCAGTTCCCCCTTCTTAGTATTCGTTCCGTCATGCATTTTGAGTTACGCTAATTTTGGATGGCGTCATGACGTCGTGATGTGCATGGTAGAGTACATCACCCAGATTGTCATCTTACCAAGCGATCGACAAACATATCCGAGCATAGCATACGTTTCACAAAGTTCGACGTTTGACACATGATAATTTTCCGGAAACATGATAATTTATGATTGAGAAGATGAAAGTGTTAATCGAAGTCCGCCAATTTTCCAATTTCACGGGAGAGTTCATTGGTATACCAGGCGGAATATCAGTAGTATGTTAACACAAAAGATGGCATGATGGTTTACTCAGAGCACGTGTCTTCATTTCGATAATTTCAAATTATCATGGACGTAAAATGATAAATACTGTACGTTTATACATCCTTACTTTAATACATCGCTCCTCACGAGCGCTCCCAAACACTATCAATCACCGCACAAGCACGGGCTGCTTCTCGGTTCCTCCATCATGGACAACCGCAGTTATTTGAGGAGCAGGCAAAAGCAAAAAACCAGTAGATCCCACGAATTGTGGGAATCGATATAATGCCAAGCAGCCAGCAAGGAGCAAATAATGCTATCCATAACATGCATGTCATCATTTACATGTTTGCCCGTGCCATTTCTGTTCGCCATACACTCACGTCGCGCAAAACCATGTTTGGTGTATATCAAGCTAGCGAAATTGCCGCGAGCGCACCAGGAGCATGGCATGTAAGTCACGTTGTGCACGACACGCATGTCGTGATTTTCATGTTACCGCCTACCATTTACGTTCGTCATTCAATCACGTCGCGCGATACCCATTTTGGCGTATATGAAGCTAGCCAACTGGACGCAAGTGCACCATGAGCGTGGCATGTAAATCACGTTGTACATGACATGCATGTCGTCATTTTCAGGAAGCCTGCTCTACTATTCAAAATTTGGGTGACCTTTGTGACATGTGGCAGACAGCTTCGCTGGTCATTTAACTTAGCCGAGTGTACTGGCTAGCAATTTTTTTCTTTATTTTTATTGTTTTAGCGAATTATATATCCCCACCCCATATCCTAGGGAAAAGCCAAACACCTCGTGGAATCAAATATTGTGACCCTCGTGAAATACAGAAGAACCTCTACAGGGCGTGGCTGTTCGCCTCAGTAATGGAGTAATATAAATTCCTCTTTTTCTGCTCAATTGAAGGTAAGTCGCGACCAAAATGTAGCTCTCTTACCACAATGGCTAGTCATTCACATGGTTGAGAGCGATGGAACCAGCGGCTACGTGAGACCATAACGTGAAAGCCTTGGTTCTTTTAACGCGATAGTGTCTAAGAGCACGTGTCGCACAAATTCCGTTTTTCGGTGTCGGCATCGTTCATTGCGACCGAAAAATCTGCGTCGCCCGTAGGCGCAAAATGGAGATATATGCAAATCAGTAAATAATAAAAATCCTCCTATTAAGAGAGAATGAAACAAATGCCTTCCGCGTGGCAGTCAAAGGCTTTACCACAAGATCCCCGCCAGTACTTGGATATGATTCGGCAAAAAATCCCGTACAGGCGTCACGTAGTGCGAGGATCGAGTCACGTGAAGACATATGACATTGCATGGCAGAAGAGAAGAATTGCACCAAGGATCAGACCATCTGAATTGCGCGACGAGCTGGTGGCTTTAAAGGCCAACCCAACGCAAAGTGCTCAGGTGTCATTATTTGTCCATCATTAGTTAGCCGCATCAACAAAGTGTTCAGCTACGTGTATTCCTTTACGGACGTGTACTGGGGGGCTTCGCTCATTCTGAGTATCATGAATTATGGTGAAGTATTACCTTCGCAACTTCACTTCCAGTAGGCATGAATTTTTCGGAGAGTCTCAAATGGTTAATGTCACGTGCACATAACCTCCTTTTTTGCAGCATGATTGAGGTGTCTGCTGCAAAACGAAGCCTGATGATGTAAATCAGGACCGATTAGGCTATCGTGTTTAACTCTTGAAAGCGAAGCACAAGCGCCCTCAAGTTTTTTCGTTGCATCTGGCCATGATTTCTGCGATGTCTTTTTCTTTTCCTTTTTGAAACTCCCCTATTTCGTCCTCCTAGTTCTCAGCAATGAGCAGGAAGCTCGTCTGGTTAACCTTCGGCGGGCGAAAATTTCTCTTATCTTCTTTTCTTCTCACCCTTCTGTCCTAACCCGATTTCCCCAGGGCATAGTCGCCAACGGTACTATTGATCCTGATAACATCTCTACCTTTCCTGTCATATCTGTTTTTCTCGCTGTCTCTCTCTCTCTCTTTGAAGTTGCCTTTTGTACCATATCTCTCGATCCCGTGCAGCGTGCTCAGTGAGCTCTGTGAAGCCCCAGTCACGTCGGGCATTGTCACTTGCCTCATTTCCGACGCCCGCAAAGCCTGGCGGGGCTACTGCCGTCTGTCGAATGCTGTTTTCATTTCGTTCCCTTCTGACCCTCAAAAAGTAACACATCGAGCGGAACAAAGGCCTCGCTGCATAGCTCGAAGCAAGATATTCCAGAAGTTTCGCAAATAGCGCACGATCGATTCCTCGAGAGTGATAGGCCTTGAGACAAAGGAACAACGATCGCAGTTATAATCCCGCCGTAAGTGCGCGTCGCTTTACAGTGTTCTAAAAACGCCCATAAACTTCTGCGAAGCGTAAACTGTTGGCAGCCTCGAAGCTCTCTGTAGCCCCCATTTAGAATGACGGCGTAGCATTCTGTTTGGTGTGTGCTTTTGTTTAAAGCACGCATCTATTGCCGAAAGCACTCTTGCTCCAGTAGCCATGCCTATAGAGAGACGTTCGTTGTGCTGCCGTAACTCTTCGGACAGTGTGTGCGCGCTCAACTGGAATTCCATTTCAAAATATGGTCACCCGTTGAAGAGAAGAATGGATGTCTTCTGTAAATCGCCTGCCTGGCGTTTCGCGAACTCTTTGTCATTGTGGCATTATATCCGCTGCGACTTTGGTACGAGGTCATGACAATGCTTCTTTCTGTTTTTGAATGTGTTCGTTTGTGTTATGACTCGGTTTTTGAACACGCTGGTTTGCACAAGTCATATGCACCATAGTTCTAGCTATTGCCTTGAAGTGTAGTGGAGAACGATCGGCTTTTATTTTGCCTATTCGGACGATCAAGATATTGATTTATATTATGAATACCTTTCTGAAGAAAGAAATATAGAAATAAAGATGAGAACGCTTTATTGACCTCGTGTAGTACTCGCGCTGCCCTGCGCCTTTCCTTTGCCCTCTCGGACATGCTGAAAACTTCTGGTACAACTTGATGGTCTGTCCCGCCACCTAAGAGTCTTCGGATGGCATTGCGCTTGAAATATCCTGAGCAGCTGGTGAGACTTCAGAAAGATCATGCGGCCTACGTTGGTTGGATCAGACTCGAGTGTTCGCCGACCACGATGGAGCCCGACGTCCCGTCTGAAAGCAATCATGGTCTTTCTCTCGTGGCAAGCATGGAAGTCATTCACATGTGGTAGGCTGCTTGGCTAGCACCCACCAAAAACCTTATACGCCACCGTGGTAAACTCGTTTCAGAAGAGTAGTTCCTCGCATCAATGCAGTCGTGTTTTGTTTTGTATTTGGGCGTCAGTACACGAATCCTCAATGGCGCCATATCTCGAATGTATGTAGTGGGGCTCTCACGTGCTACAGCAGTTCTATTGCTGCCAGTAGAGGCTACCTCAACATTCTGGTCGTGCATGCGTGTAGATAGAATGCACTCCAGAAGTTCATCAAAGGAGGCAAATAAAAATGGAGTAGTTCACATGTGGGTAAGATGTTCTTCATTTGCAACGATAAAATGTCTTAGTGGCAAGGGGCGAATGTTACTAGGTAGGCAATTCCAAAGCCGTATTGCACATGGGAAAAAGCTATATTTAAATGTATTAGTACGAGCAAAGAAGGGTGCTATATATGTACAAAGCGTGGGAACTACGGGTACGACTTTTTTAGCAAATGTGATGAGGTTCCCACCAGAAAGGCCGGAGGAGAAGTGAATAATTGCATATAAAAATTTTAACTCAATGCGCTAGCGTTGCAGACCTTGTTCAAAATTACGATGTGGTTGATTCTGAGGTATAAATCGGCGTTATCTGTAAGCGAAAATTTGTGATAGATCCAAATTAATAGCAAAAATGTTCCGTCTGAGTGAGAATCGTACCCAGGCCTTTGGCGTGGCAAGCAGATGTTCTACCACGTAGAAACGCAATTTTTTTTACTTTATTGCCTGTTCCTGTACACGTTCATCAAACAGCAAGCACATCAAAGTAACAACAAACAGATGTTTGAGTCCTACTGGACAGTAACAAGTTTAAAATTCGTTCAGCGCTGTCAAGGGTTCTACCCTCGACAACCACCCAGGTACAAACTCCTCGGCTTTCTGCAGTTCTAGAAACTTGACCATACACTTTCTCGAAAATATATTCGTGGCAGTGCTAAAAAAATACTTCGTGAAAAGCGCTATAAGAATGTCATGTATGGGAGGAGTCGCTTTAACGCATGTCATATTGCGTGGCAAAATCTTGCAATCGCACCAGTCGTCAAAAACATGGGAACTGCATAATGAGTTGGTGGTTTAAAGCTGTCCACCATCATAAAGTGTGCAGCTGCGCCGATGCGCGATGCACCTTACGGGCGCGTATTGCGTACTTCGGCAGTTGGCAAAAGAACGAATTATGGCGTAGTCGGCACTTCGCAACTGAATTTGCAGTAGGCATTCTAGGATAGTTTGAAATGGCCTATGTTACGCGCACAAGACGTTCCATTCTTTGTGGTACAGTTGAGGTCGATGCGCACGGGGCGCGAATACGCTATCGCGCTCTAATACTGAAGGGTAAGGTCAAGCGTCCTTCAAGTTTTTTTAAGCTTCGATTTCAGATCACGAGAGTAGTGATTTAATGTTGAATGGCTGTAGGACTACAGTCATTGATAAGCTGCGGCTGTAATTATAGAAAAAATGAAATGGTTAGAATTTCTGTGAATGTTATCGACCGAGCTTATTTCACAAAGTTTGTTGGGGAAAGGATGCATATTAACAAACAGGGCGAATGAATGTTTTATATAAACGCAGCTTAATATCCCGAGGTGTCCCAGATAAACTGCGGCACAAATAACCTAATTTTTTTTCAGAGCTCTGTCGTTCACGTCTTTAACGTGGTTAGTTCCAAGAAAGGTGTTCTCATAGATTGACTCCTAAATATATGTATTGCGAAACTTAGCCAAGTTTGCTGCCATGTAAAAGATAGACAAACTAGAAGGGGGTTAAGTCGATTCGTCAATGACATCACGTTTCTTTTTATGCAGGTAAGGATCATTGGCCACGTTTTACACCACCCGCTAAAATGGCGTTATTGATGCGCAAGACGGCAATTAATATCAATGGAAGTTAATGGATTCATACAGAACGCAGTGATCTGCGTAAGGTCTGATTTTAGATTAGGTGCGAGGAGGTATATCACTAACGTATAGTGAAAATAAGACAGTACCTAATACGGATCCCTGAGGAGCGCCGGACGTGACGTGAACTGGAGATGATTGTGTTGACTTGAAACAAACAAACAATCTGTCAGCAAGAAGAGACAACACTGGCTAGCCAGGAAATAACACAAGGGTAATTGAGAATTACATTTATTTAGCAGTAGCTTAGACTCAAATACAGAGTCAAAAGCTTTAGAATATTCATTAAAAATGGCATCTACTTGATTAATTAGGTGCAAATTATACACGACATCATGCACTAGATCGGCTCATTGTGTTGCAGTGCTACAATTAACAATAACGGAAGCCATACCGAGTTGATGTTAGGGCGTCATTGTAGTCAAGGAATTCGATTATACATTCATGTCCGCTGCGCTGGTGTAGCGGTTACGTTGCTCGGCTGCTGACCTGAAGGTCGCGGGTTCGATGCCTGGCTAAGGCGGTCGCATTTCGATGGAGGCGAAATGCTTGAGGCTCGTGTGCTTTCCGATGTCAGTGGACGTGAAAGAACCCCAGAAGGTCAAAATTTTCGGAGACATCCACTACGGTGTCTCTCATAATTATATCGTGGTTTCGGAACGTCAAATTCAAGATAATAATAATGAGAGCATTATTCATGCCCTTCATCTTCTAATCCGTACATATTCTTTATCACCACTATGAACTGAGTTGTGGGGCTCAGGCTCGGTGAATAAAGAAAGTCTTGCGTCCGCAACGTTGTTTTACAAGGGGTGGAGTTTGCCCTCCAGTCACCTAGTCCTCTCCGGGCACCGGTGCCTCGTCCGCTTCCGCTACAAAACATCTCCCTAGAGCTACGCTCGGGTAGCCGCCGTTACAACCAGCCCTCGGTCATGTCACGCGACGAGCATAACGACGTGGCTCCATCCACCCCGCCTACGCCCATGGGGGTCCCTTCTTGGACTGTCACCATCCCTAAAAGGAAGCCCCCGATGTTCGCTGGCCTTCGCGGTGAAGACGTTGAGGACTGGTTGGAGCAGTACGACCACATGAGGTCGCTTAACCACTTGGACGATTCTGCGAAACTGTCCCGCCTCCCATTCTATCTCACAGTGGTTGCCAAGACTTGGTTTTTCAACCTTATCTGCTGCATTTTGCAGTGAGTGCCACCTTTAAGCAGCTACTCCGTCAGATCTTCGCGAGCCCTTCTGTCCGCTCAGACATCGCCAAACATAAACTTGCTGAGCGTGTCCAGCGCTCTGGCTAGTCACATATTTCGTACATAGAAGACGTCCTCGCCCTTTGCCACCGCGTCGATTGCTCGATGACGGAGAATGACCATGTTCGCCACATGCTCAAAGGCATCGACGCCGGACCATTGAACACTCTGGCAGCAAAGAACCCTAACACAGACGCGGATATCATCAGTACGTGTCCGCGTCTCGATGATCTTCACCCTATCCGCTTGCAACCTGACGTACCTGTTCTCCGGGCAACCAACAACAGCCAGCTACGTGATTTGATTCGTTCTATTATCCGCGAGGAACTGCAACTACAAGCTGCGTCATGCTCTCTTGAGGTCCTTACGACACCTCCTGGGGGCAGTCTCCGAAACATCGTGAGGGAAGAACTGGCATCCATGACGTGCGCGCAGGTCCCTAGCCCGCATACCGCACCAACAGCCACCTACGCTAAGGTTGCTGCCATCGCGTCACCTTCCCAACAATCACTGCTGCCTGGCTCAACAATGCCCGCTTCGCTCAATTCTATCTGACCAACGGCAACGCCTGGGTCATTGAACGTCTGGCGTCCACCTCCAATGGTTTGCTATTTTTGCGGAATCCGTGGCCGCTTCTAAAGGGTTCTGCCGACGACGTCAACAAGACGAGAGGTGCGGCTATGACGATTTTGAAAGGGATGAGTTTGCCTCTATTCCTCAACGTCGCCACTCATACCAACTTTACCCACGTCGCTCGCCATCCCCGCAGACCTTCGATGCAGTGAGCACGTTTTGCTCATCGCGTCGTCGCTCTCCATCCTCTATGCGTCGTCGCTCTCCATCCTCTCGCTCTCCATCCTCTTCTCCCCTTCCTGCGGCTAACACGGCATCTGATCATCGCCCGGGAAACTGAATAGTGCAGCTCCCGGAGGGGAAGCTGCATCTTGCGGACTGCGTCAAACTCCTCCGGAACGCCCCTCAAATGCACTTTCAGTGCATGCTCAAGGTGTATGTACTGAAGACTTGATGGACACGGGTGCATCGCTTTCTGTTATCAGCATCGACTTGTGTTCTCGCTTGCGAAAAGTGAAGACGCCATATGATAGTCCTCCTCTTCGCTGCGCTAATGGAGTTTTTGTTCGGCCCTCTGGTGTTTGCGCAGTGCAAATTTTATTGAGGGCATTCCTCACCACATACAATTTCTCGTGCTGTCTTCGCGCACTAACGCACTCCTTTTACAGCGAAAGCTGTTATGAGATCACAACAAGGGTCGTTTCTGCGCCGTAGTTGTTCGCCGCCGCCGCCGCCGGTGTCCGTAACCAATATCGCTCGAAATAAGACAAAAAAAACTAAATAAATAAAAAAGCACCTATGACAGAACGGGAATCGAACCCAGATCCTCTGCGTCGCAGCCCAGCACTCTACCACTGAGCTACCCCACTGCTTAAAACTGCGGTGCAAACTGACCCTATGCAACTTCATGTCGGGTAAGGACTAACGTTAATGTGTGTTGTAAAGCGTTTTAGAGCAGTAAAATAAGAACCAGGCATCACGCAATGCGAATTGCGTAACGAGTGGGTTGTTCAATGCTCCAACTCATTAGAAAAGCCTGGGGCATAATTCTTCATCGGCGTCAGCCACAGCATCAACAAAGTGCACAAAATGCGTCACAAGAGTATAGCGGGTACCGCGCTTTTCCGCAGAATGACGAATAATGGCATAGTGGACGCGTCCCTACTACACAAAAATTATGATGATTTATGGCGTCGTGGGTACCATGCAAGTGGGCTTGTAGTAGTTGCCCCAAGAGTGGTTAAAAAAAGGTTCAGAAAGGCCTCTCTCCCAGCTTTCGCTGTGACGGCGCTGCGCGTTCCGCGCAGGCCTGGTGGTTTTTTGGATGGGACTTCCTCTGCTCAGCATGAGTGGTGATATCTCGCCGTCATTGACATGACACACACTGCACTTTCATCAGATATTGATGCTCATAGCCTGCGATTTGTCACGGCTGTCTATTGCTCCATTCCTACAGGTCAAAAGGATATTCTGACGCTGATATCCGATAAAATCATTAAAGGCGATGTGTTCCTTGCACCGTGCGGACGTTACATATCTGGCGGCCATACCATTGCTTCTAGCCTGGTATTGTTTCACGATCGTCGAGCGTTGGTCATAGCAGTTAACCCTACTTCTTTGCCTGTTGCACTGCCCCAGCGCACCACTTTGACTTGCTTTACCGACATCGAACCACTTTCTCTAATGTCCCTCCGTGCGGTACCACCATCTTTAGCTACCAGTACCGATGAAGATGCTACGACGACTGCTTTCACGGCTGCGATAAATCCCGATCTGACGGCAGCGCAAAAGGAAGAACTGTAGCTCTACTCCAAAAACAACGCCCTTCATCAGATGTCCATTCCAAGGTCCTGGGCCGCAGTTCCGTCGCAGTGCATCGCATCGAAACTGAAGGCAATTCAATCGTACGCTACCAGCTCAATTGTGTCTCTTCCGCTGAGCGGAAAATCATCGAAGGCAACGCTACCGACATTCTCAAACGAGACGTCATCCGGCCATCGTCCAGTTCTTGGTCATCACTTGCAGTATTGATCCGGAAGAAGGACGGTTCTGTGCGATTGTGCATCGATTATCGAAGTAACCCACCCCCCTAATCTTGATGAATGAGAAATATTGGTTAAATGTAAGACGTACGATTGTAGCGGAATGCCTTTGTAGTTAGTACTTTTATCTAATACCTTATCGTTGTCAAAATGTGTTCAATATCACATTTCAGGCTTGATCAGCTACTACGGGTATGCACATTCGCCAAACACCGTTATCATTCAAAGAATCTTGAAAACAGGATTATCTTTCGCGCACTATTGTTCAATGTTAATAGTGAATTTAAGTTTTGGACGCATAACTCTTACTAAGCATAGTAAAATGATAGGTGTACAATTACGCAGACGTGACACTGTATTCTTAGGGAGAAAATCATCTATCAAACACACAAACAAATGATTGCAGTTCTCTGAAACCACGGTCGTCGAACCGAAATTTACGTTTGATTTTCAGTTGGGCGCTCCAGGTTTCACACGAGACCGCTACTTTAATTACTGCGCTGAGTTCGCACAATGCAAGTGCCCGTCGGATGTCGAAACGCGTACTCGCGTTTCTGCAATCTCTGTGCGCAAACAACGGTGGCTCGATCGTCAGGTTTAAATCCCGCCAATGCCCGCCCACGCTTGCCCCTCCAAGCCTCGTGTACTTTGGCTGTAGGAGTTTCTGCAAAGAGCGCTGGCTAATTACGAACGTCCAACAAGATCACCGCCTTTTTTGGGAGATGGCCCAACCAAAAAAAAAATAAAAAAAAACATGAAATAGCAGTATTGTTTAAACAACGTGAGTTTTTCAATCGATGATGGAATAAGCTCCTGGCTGCAATGTGTGGTGACGACTCCGTTCAAGAACCGCATCGCTGACTGACTTCTCAGAGCTTTAAGTGATGTTGAAATAATGTTACCGACGAGCTGCAAATTTAAAGCAAATGAGTGATGGGCGGTTTTGTTCATGTGTTCTCGATATTCAAAGTTGAACACCTAGTCTATGCTAAAACATGTGTCACTCACCATGTCACCACAGTGGGCGTCCGTTTGTGACATGCACCGTTTGTGTCAATATGAACATTCGATCATGTACATAACGTTTGAAATAGTGCAGGTAAAACTATATTTTAAGCACCAGAAGTAATTTCTAAAATCGAGTGCATGTAAAATCTAGTTTTACCTGCACTAGTTGGATCGTTATCTACATGATCGTACGTTCATATTGTCGCAAACGGTATATTGACGAAACGGGCACCACGACAACAATCAACATAGATAGGTTCCACGTACAGTAGAAGAAAGCTATCCGTCATCTATACCGGGCCAATACTACAAAACACACTAGCCCATTGCTTGGGCAAATTTGTTCGATTTTGTAGACGCGAATCTTTGGCCGCTAAAACAACAGACGCAGAGACACGCGGACACACACAGCGTCATGTGTCTGCGTTTTTCACACGGCGTGTTTTGTTGTATCACCCAAAAAGTCGTGGTCTACACAATTACACGTTTTCGCACAATTCCTTCTTATAACTTCTACACGTACAATCCGATATAATGCCTTCAGTTTTCTCATGGAACACTGTGTACATTAGGGAAGCTATTTCGTACGCTTTCTGTGACAAAACGAAACGAAACGGCATGAGTGGACGAGAGGGAGCAAACAGCCAATAGGTGAGCTAAGGATATTCAGAAATGTTTTCAACACATGAAGGAACATAGAATCATTATAGCTGAACATCAATATTGCTGAAATTGTTTTTCATAGCTTGAAACAGGAAATCGCTATGATTAAGAATTTATTTGGGTTGTTAAGACGCTTATTTGCGGGCACTCGGCGACGATGCAAGGCAGCGACAGTCAAGGCGGGGATCGACTCTCAGCACGAGCTGCTCTTTTTCATCGAAGAGGGCGACCCACTAGAAGGCGCTGAAGAGGACGACCCACTAGTTCCAAAGCTTCGCTACAGGGTTTATGTCTTGAGTGGATGCTAGGTAGTGTCGCAATTTACGAGTCATTCGGTGGTGGGGGGGCTGGTCGCGATTTTCGCAAACTATCGGCACGGGATTGGAGCAACCCAGACACAAAGCAGGCTGATTCGATTTTCCAGCCACAGCGCTTACGTTTAGACCCAATCCAAGTCGTCCGGTGACCATTTTGTATCCGTTCTTCGTCCGTTCTGTGCCCGTTTCGTGCCATAATGATTGACAGCACCGTCCTTTCCGGTTTCGGTTCTCACGTCGGACCGCCAGACGAGCCTCGACCGATCTCTCGTGGTTCCCTCTCCTCTTGTCATGACGTTTTGTTCCGTTCTATCATAGAACACGTAAAAAATAGCCCCCTAGAGTACCTTATTCGAAAATGAAAGCCCCATGCTCGTTTTGAAACACTGAAAACTCCCTTATTCTATAGAATCGTATTCATAATCCATAATATTACAAAAATAGAAACTCGGTTGTAACTTATGTAGTACAGAACAGATGTAGGTGATAAGGCACAAGAAAATGGAAACGTCTCTCTGCGATTATTTTTGCAAGAAAAGAGAACATTTACACGTCTTTGTGCCTGCCAAAGAATGACCCAATATTATTGAATATTATGATTCAAATTAATTTATTATTATTATTAAAAATTACACCATCTCCCGCTAAAGAGAACCATGTGTAGATGTGAAGCAGCGGGCGCTAACGCTTACACTGGCGGCGGCGTTGACGCTCATCGCAGCGTTGCGCAGGAGAGAAAACTGGGGAGGCGCAAAGCACGCAGTGATGGAGCGTTGTTTCCTACTGGAACATGCCAATCACTGCTAATAGGCAATGAGAGACAGAAGACTCCGACTGGACACAGAGACCCGCCGTCCGCTTTTGGTTAACGCGCACGCTGCGAATTTTTATTGTTCAACAAAGCACAGGAGAAATCTCCCACCGGCACCACCTTGCAGGTCAAAATCCATTGCCATATATACGGAGTGGCCAGTGAACGGTTGTGCAGCGCGAGCAGTCGGTTTTTTCAACCAAGAAACTCGCTAGCAGATGCGGCCGGCGTCCGCGTCGCGAGGCGAGAGAGGGGGGGAGCGTAGGAGAGGAGAGAGAGGGGGGGAACGCGCATGCGCAGTGGGAGTGTGGACGCCGTGGGCAGGGATGCCTAGAGGAGAGAGGGGGGAGCGTAAAAGAGGAGAGAGAGGGGGGGACGCGCATGCGCAGTGGGAGTGTGGACGCCGCGGGCAGGGATGCCTAGAGGAGAGAGGGGGGGTAGCGTAGGAGGGGAGAGAGGAGGGGAGGCGCATGCGCAGTGAGGGCGTGGTTGCCACGGCGAGGGATGCTTGGAGGAGAGAGAGGGGGAAAGGAGGTTTTCTATTTATTTTAACACGAAAGTGTTTTATGCCGGGGTCTACCAAGATTTGAGTGACGTATTTCCGTCACGGAAATGACGTCGACAAAATCCGCATGACCAGAAGACAAAGAAAAAAGTTCCGTCAACGGGAGTCGAACCTACGACCTCTTGATCCTTGACGAGAGATGCCGGGCACGCTATCCACTGCGCCACGGTCACATACTCTGTCAGCTTTAAAAAAAGCCTTTTATATCTACCACTATCCTGTCACAGTGCTCTTGCTAAAGTGAAGTAGTGCATTATGACCATGAAATGCATGATTAATTCTTTCAAAGCGTCGTTCCTACGCGTTCGTCCCATTCGGCGTGTTTTGTCGACGCATTAACACACTGCCAGGTGGCGACCTTACCCCTATAGCGTCTTCCTCGCTCATAGGATCCGTCCATACCAAAAATAGCTCTACGACGCTCGAGTGCTTGGCGTGGCAGTAACTCCGCGTTCCTATCTCGCCCCGTGAAAAATTGCAGCCGGCCAACGGGGAAGACACGACGCGCGTTTCGTTTCCCTCTGGTCTGGCAGCGTTGTTCAATATAACTCTAACATGCCGCGAGTAGGCGACCTTAGCCCAAGTTCGGCGTCCAATCAGTGGCGCTGCTCTGGCTGTCACACCGCTTTCTCTAATTCCGCTCTAACCGTACATCTACCCCAAGCATCTATGACCACAAGGGCCTGTTTAGTCCTTGATCATAGACATTAGTCGTCCGGATACAGATGTACCACCAAACGTCAACGTGGATGCATCCACGTTAAACGGTGCCCTAACTGTCAAGCACTAATAGACGTTGTGCAAGCTATCTTATATCAATGTACAGTAAACATTCAACTACTTCTGTAAGGACACGTTTCACTTTCGTGTTATACCGATTCGTATGACGGAGGGATCAACCATGTTTTTTTAAGGGTTTGCGCAGCCGCAGTAAGGGAGGCCACGCCGCACACCACCACCACCGGATTAAGCTTCGCCATAAGATGCTTGAATGAATGAATGAAACAACTTTATTGCGAGATCCGGCTAGTTACTGGTCCGGGCCAGACCGCTCAGATGGAGGATGGAGGCCCTTGTCTCGCACTAGCCTCCCTGGCCTGCTGGATAGCCCAGGTTTGATCTTGTAGATCGGAGCTGAGCAGCGTTGTACGCCATCGCTCCCGGAGAGGTTCTGGGGAGTTTTCTGCTGATCGGCACACCCCCCATAGCATGTGGCTTAGGGAGGCCGCTTCTATTCTACAGGCTTTACATATCGAGTCTGGGTAAACCTCTGGAAACATCCTGTGTAGCTGAGCAGGGCTGGGAAAAGAATTAGTTTGTAATTTGCGCCAATCTGTCGCCTGTTTTCTGTCTAATTTTGGGTGAGGCGGAGGAAAACTCCGCCTCAGGTCACGGTGATACTTGGTATATTCTGCATAGCTGGCTATTCTGTCTTTTATTAAAGGTTCGGTTTCGGCAGCAGCATCTCCCGACGAGGGTACCCCTAGGGCTGCGCGGCGGGTTAGTTCTCGCGACAGCGCATGGACCGTCTCGTTCGGGTTGTAGGTGGCTGTGTTTCTGTGTGCCGGGAACCAGATCAGATATTTATGTTCCTCCGAACACATCAGTGCCTGGTTCTGCGCTAGAACTTTCAGGGCACTTTGCCAAATACGTCCGCACGTAAAATTCCTAATCACGACATGTGAATCTCTCAGAATAAAGCTATGTTTAGTGGAAGTGAGAGCCATGGCGATGGCCACCTCTTCAGCTTCCTCACATCTAAAAACTTGCAGTTCCTTGACCTGAGGTTGCCATTTAAGCATAACGATTATGTTGGCAGTACAGTCTAAGGTCCAAGAAAGGGTTACTTCCATTTAACAGAGCACGTTCTAACCTTGTAAAAAAAGGAATTGCATTGAACTGCCTTCCTTACGCCTTAAAGAAGACGTGTGTGCACTTTAATGAAAGTTTCGGCACCCAGGTAGCGCGGTTGGCGGAAGCCGGGCATCCATCAGTGCTCATCACTGCAGTTTCAGAGGCTGCTTCGAGCGATCAAGTGCCTGGGCTCAAAAATTATCCTTGACAAGCAAAAGCGGCCGGTAAATGTCATTCCAGATATCCATAAATTGTCACACAACGTCAAGAAGATTGTCTCGAAGCATGACGTTCAAATTGTGTTTTCTGCACCATGAAACTTGAAAAAAAAAGTGCAATGACAAGAAAAGAGAAGCTACCACAGTGCACAACAGCACAGGAACAAATTCGCAGACTGAGTGGCAAATGGGGTTTATGAAATTCTCTTGAGCTTCAATGGAAGGTGCTTCCATTGGAATGGAAGGTGCCTCAATGGAAGGTGCTTCAGTGGGCGGGCCAAGGAGCATAACCTGAATGTTTGAAACGAGTCCGGGGGCTTTTTAGCGGAACATTGCAAGATGTGCGGCTGCTCGCCGGGATATCACGCTACAAAGTTTTTAGAGGTGAAGAATCTTATAACGAAGCTCAATTCGGTGGTGGTGGTGGTGGTGTGCGGCGTGACCACCCTTACTGCGCATGCACAAACCCTTTCAAAAAAATAAAAATAAAAAACCTCCTCTCCCCCTCTCTCTCCTCTAGGCATCCCTCCCCGCGGCGACCACACCCTCACTGCGCATGCACCTCCCCTCCTCTCTCCCCTCCTACGCTCCCCCCTCTCTCCTCTAGGCATCCCTGCCCGCGGCGTCCACACTCCCACTGCGCATGCGCGTCCCCCCCCCCCTCTCTCTCTCCTCTCCTACGCTCCCCCCTCTCTCCTCTAGGCATCCCTGCCCGCGGCGTCCACACTCCCACTGCGCATGCGCGTTCCCCCCTCTCTCTCCTCTCCTACGCTCCAGCCCTCTCTCGCCTCGCGACGCCGACGCAGGCAGCGTCTGGTTGAAAAAAAAATTCCCCATCTCCCGCTAAAGGGAACCATGTGTGGATGCGAAGCAGCGGTTAGATAATTAGCTTGAGCGGGAGGAACGTCGCCGCTCTTATTCCACGGCAGCGGTCCGGGCGCTCCGTCGTTTTCATACCGCGGAACTACCGTGGCGTCCCCAGCAGAGTATACAGCTGTCACACCAGCTGTCGTGCGTGCCGCTCCGTAGAGGATTCCTAGAGGAGAGGACGGGGCGACCGTAGGAGAAGAGAGAGAGGGGGAGGGGACGTGCATGCGCTGTGGGACGCCGGAGCCACTCCGTAGAGTAGAGGACTCCTAGAGGAGAGAAAGGGGGGTGAGCGTAGGAGAGAGAGGGGGAGGGGACGCGCATGCGCTGTGGTGCTGTCGGAGGGAGGGACGGACTAAGCCCCCTCCAAACAAATGCAAGCAAGATCAAGAAATGGGGTCAACCTGGGCGACAGACACCACCTGCCTAGCCATTGCTAAGCACCCTCTCTGTGCTCTCGGCCATGACTCTGATGACTGTAGTAGTGGTTGACGGCCTTCATATTACTACAGTGTTCTGGTTCACATAATGGGTGCTTCCCTACTTCATGAAAGTGGCCGGACGTGGGACGCGGGACGGGGGACGGGGGACGCCGGACGGACAGAGCCCCGAGCATAAGATGCTTCGCATATAAAACGACTGCTTGCGCTCCAGAACCGTTCACTGGCCACCCCGCATATATGGCACTGGATCTTGACCTGCAAGGTGGTGCCGATGGGAGATTTCTCCTGTGCGTTGTTGAACCATAAAAATTCGCAGCGTGCGCGTTAACTAAAAGCGGACTGCGGGTCTCTGTGTCCAGTCGGAGTATTCTGTCTTTCATTGCCCATTAGCAGCGATTGGCATGTTCCAGTAGGAAACACCGGTCCATCACTGCCTGCTTTGAGCCTCCCCAGTTTTCTCTCCTGCGCAACGCTGCGATGAGCGCCAGTGTCAACGCCGCCGCCAGTGTAAGCGTTAGCGCCCGCTGCTTTGCATCTACACATGGTTCCCTTTAGTGGGAGATGGTGTAATTTTTTAAGGAACTCAAATGACAGGACGATGCGTGAAATTATTGAAGCTTTCTTTATTAACAAATCTTCTGACAACTGCGTTAGCAGGCCTTCCGTTTTATTAAACGACGCCGAGATCGAGTATCTTGATGGTTTTGTTTAGTTTCATCTGTATTTCACCAATGCATATGTTCTTCAAGCTTTCTCTATTTCTTCTCGCTCCTGTGTGTTTACGAAACATACAACTGTGTATATAGTGATGGTTCCTTTGGCTATGTGATTTGAAAACAGTTATTGATAAGCGTACATTCTTGAGTTGCTGTTATCTTTTTTTTTACCTTGGTCAAATGGCTATTGAAAAGAAAATAAGATCCTGTTGTTGGTGTATCTTGTTTGACCATTTCTGTTTGAATACCGATGTGTCATTTGTCAAGTTTATGCGCGCTTATATAAGGCTATCTTGGTGCAAAATAAATCCAGTTGCAAGTCAGCACTCGTCTGTGTTGCGTGTTCTTCGTTCATTGTCTCAGTCGCACTGTGCCTTCCTATTCCTATTAATATTAGACATGTTTTAATGAAGAACTATATGGTACTTGAACCAAGAAACGTTTGCCTAATAAAACTTATTTAACACTTTATATCACCCTTTATTAGCGTACACCCTTATACAGATGCGCTTTACGCCAATAACTTGAAGCAACAACCTCCAAAACACCTGTTTATTGCGCACAATATTGCTCAGTCTCAGCAGTATATGTATTTCTTGACCGCTTCTTTTATAAATTGTTGTTTTCCACATAAGATTCCTGTATCAGATAAATATCGCGCAACTATGCCTTAATAAACAGGTAGATGAGCTGCCGTATGCTTAGGCGATGACATCATCTGTGTAAAACATGTGGACAATAATGGCAGAACTGTGCAAGTACGCCCAGAGATCAGAAATTTGTGTTTGATTCCTAGTAGCGCGCTCTTGGTTTCCCTGAAGCCCAGTGCTTTAATTACTCAGAAGCGCTGCTCGCGAGATACCCGTTGGATGGCGAAATGCGTGGCTGCGTTTCTTCAATCTCAGCGCGCAAACAATGGCTGCTCGTTAACCAGGTTTGAATCCGCCCGCTGAAGCCATCCACGTCTCGTGTACATTGAGCGACCAAGCTTCTCGAGGCAGCGCTGGCTAATTAACGATCTCGAGCTGGATCCTCGCCTGTGCCGAAAAAAGTTCAGTCTGAAAAACAGAGAACAAAATAGGAAACCATCAGCGCTATTCAAATAAGGTCAGCCGCTCCATCCTCGACGTAGCGAACACGCCTTGACGGGGCCGTCCGAAAAATTAACGAACCACCACCTCCACTAGGGGTCACGTAGTTGGGACGATGAAGATTACGAAATGCCAGCCTGTAAAGATTAACGCTTTATTGGGCGAACTTGGGCCCAGGAAAGCCTGCAACATATCAAGGGCGCCTAAATGGCTCCGACTTCAAAAAAATTACACCATCTCCCACTAAAGGGAACCATCTGTAGATGTGAAGCAGCGGGCGCTAACGCTTACACTAGCGGGGCGTTGACGCTGGCGCTCATCGCAGCGTTGCGCAGGAGAGAAAACTGGGGAGGCGCAAAGCACGCAGTGATGGAGCGGTGTTTCCTGCTGGAACATGTCAATCGCTGCTAATGGGCAATGAGAGACAGATGACTCCGACTGGACACAGAGAACCGCAGTCCGCTTTTAGTTAACGCGCACGCTGCGAATTTTTATTGTTCAACAACGCACAGGAGAAATCTCCCACCGGCACCACCTTGCAGGTCGAAATCCATTGCCATATATACGGAGTGGCCAGTGAACGGTTGTGCAGCGCGAGCAGTCGGTTTTTTCAACCAAGAAACTCGCTAGCAGACGCTGCCTGCGTCGGCGTCGCGAGGCGAGAGAGGGGGGAGCGTAGGAGAGGAGAGAGAGAGGAGGGACGCGCATGCCCAGTGGGAGTGTGGACGCCGCGGGCAGGGACGCCTAAAGGAGAGAGGGGGAGAGCGTAGGAGGGGGAGAGAGGAGGGGAGGCGCATGCGCAGTGAGGGTGTGGTTGCCGCGGGGAGGGATGCCTAGAGGAGAGAGAGAGGGGGGAAAGGAGGTTTTTTTTATTTTTTTAAGGGTTTGCGCATGCGCAGTAAGGGATGTCACGCCGCACACCGGATTAAGCTCCGCCATAAGATGCTTCACATCTAAAAGGAGAGAGTGGCTTACTTCTCGCCTTCACTTCCCTTCCTAGACGTGCTATTGCACCCTTCCTACTTGTTTGTGACTAAAACAACTGGACAATGTCAGCGCTAGTCGTTGAGCCTGTCAGGATCTCGCGCTTTTCGGCTACATGTTGTTGTCTCAGCTTTGGCAGTCGTAAATCCACAAAACTAAGTTAGTTCAGTTGATCGCAGACGATGGTGATGCGAGACAAGCCAGAGCGGGCGTTCGACTACACGGAAAAGCAGGGCAGGAGACAATTTACAGCTGATATCCCTCGTATATGAAACAATCGGGTGCTTCTTTCCTCATGGTGTCACGTAGACAGACTGTTGGCGTTACGAATTGTGCCGAAAAGACGGAACACGCCAGGGGCGCTATTTCGTAAGCGTTCTTGCGTAGAACGGAGACGAGGAACGAACAAAAGGACGAGGGGAAGACACGCGCGATTTGTCGAGGCTATTCTGACGGTCAAGACTTGCGAATAGCCACAAAATGAGCATAGAACGAAGAGGAGGTGTTAGAACGGGCTCAGACGCCGTTCTATCGATAGAATGGATACAAAACAGTCTCCGCGGATGACTTGGATTGGATCGAAACGTAAGCGGTGGGGCCGGAGGAGTGGGTTTCTCGCGCATCTCTCTACCGCCCCACAGCTGACGCCTGTCCGCTGCTGTGAACTCGTGGGTGAGCTCGCTAGCACGTAAGGCTAACTGGTGATGGCGCTCCATAAATGAGAGCTGCAACTCCCTTTGGTTGTCGGGAAAGCGCGGACCTCTTCTCGATTGCTGCGCTATTTCGACAACTGGGTAACGGTTCGAATTATCGCGCCGTTTGAATTTTGCGAGTACAGTAATACCAGAAGCATTGGTTTAAACAGCGTGGTGGCCAGCGCCACCACCAAACGTCTCGTGAAACTGCGACGCCTCCTGGCGCTATGTCAAGACGTTAACACACGTTATTGTTACAGTCAACGAGCTTTTCAACTTCAAGCTGCGAAAAACAATGCCTCTAAATATTGATGTTCAGTTATAATAATTATACATTCATTTATGCACTGGATACATTCCTGAATTCCCCAGCTCGCCTATTGGCTGTTTGCTCCCCCCTCGTCCTTTTGTTCGATCCTCCTCTCCGTTCTATGCTAGAACGCTTACAAAATAGCGCCCCAGGACAGAATAACGCCCTCGTTCTTTGTATTTTCAGGGTTTGTTTAGGAGCCCTTTAAACTGCGGCTGTAGATGGGAGCTTGGACGTCGGTCGTCGATTATCTGTTCGTCGGGGAGTGACACACAATTTTTTGGTGCATGAGTGGCCGAACATTCCAGCGTTATCGCTGGCGCTCTCGTTAGCTCCCGAATAAACTGCCCTCGCGTGCACTACTCGACTACTCCATGCAATCTTATCACAACCATCTAAAACAATTTCGAAGTTGCGGCGTTGCGGCTCGCCGTACGCCGAGCGGCTGTAAAAGTTCTTTTTGGCTGATGCCCGATCCCATAAAATAAAGAAATATTCGCGCGTTACACTATCTATCTATCTATCTATCTATCTATCTATCTATCTATCTATCTATCTATCTATCTATCTATCTATCTATCTATCTATCTATCTATCTATCTAATCTCGCCGCCGATGCCTGGGAGCAAAGCTGGCGAAGGGAGGTATGAGTGTAGGGCGAAGGTGACTTTGCCGTCATGACATGAGTAACATGGCATTCTCGTCACGTACGTCTTGAAACACTCTCCCTCCGTCACGTGTGTCGCTTGCCCGCATACCATGGATAGTTCTATGTAGGCATGCAACGCAGGTGATTCGCCATCTATATCAACCGAGAAACAATGGAAATGGGCCCTAAAACCTTTCTACGAGACCTCCCGTTGGTTCGAAATAAAGAAAGTCACTTTCACCGCAAGGGTGAAATAATGAATGCGATAGACACAAATTGTAATGTGATACGAAGTGAGGCTGGCACCTAAATCTTTTGGATGCTATCTCACGCAATTCTACAGAAGGCTGGTCTAAGAGAATACGGCCGCTCCAGGCACACTTTTCGCACCGTAGAAAAGTATACGAGACACCCGCTGACGGCTGCCGAGATAGCCAGATAACGCGCGCGCCAGCAAGGACGGTTGCTGCTGAATATATATATATATATATATATATATATATATATATATATATATATATATATATATATATATATATATATATATATATATATATATATATATATATATATATATGTGTGTGCACCGAAGGTGTATATGGCTAGGCGATATCAAAAGTCCTCTGACCTATGTACGCAAAAGCTCCCAGCGCATGTGCCACAGAAACTGGAAGAGCCCCGCTACTAACCACAGGTCCACTGAAAATTAGGAAGTCGGCCCCGGGCAAACATGTATGCGTCACAGATACCGGGTAAATCCCACTACGAACCTCCGGTCCACAAAAGACGAAGAAGGTAACAGACGGGCGGGAAACGCGAATTAAGCTTTTCTGGAAATGCATTAAGAAACCCGTATAGAGAACAGTCCGGATTAACCCACTGACAAACACGGGGCCCCGCACGTTTCAGCTCCTCCGGTTAACTTTCTGGACAGAGTATTTGAGTGGTGATTCATCCTAGAGATGTGCACGGGCCGCAATTTCGCGGCCCGGCCCGGTCCGGGCCCGATGCTTGCCGGAGGCGGGCCAGCCCGGCCCGATGAATTTCATCCTTCGCTACGCCAAACTGAAGTGTTTTACAGCCGCCACCATCGGTGTCCGTAGCCACTATCGCGCGAAATAAGAAACACTGGTGGAAATCGAACCCGGGTCCTCAAAGTGCCAGTCGAGCACTCCACCACAGAGCCCCTCTGGCGCTTGAAGTTCCTTTTCAAAAAAACCCAATGAAGGCGTCATGGTCGAATGTTCTCAAGGAAGAAAACCCAAGCATCTCATGCGACATATTTCTGCAAGAGGTCAAACGTTCCTGTGAGGTATTTTTGCCTAAGCGTTATGCGAAAATACACAGAAAAATTAGAAAACCATGGCTAACAAAACAGTTACATCAGAGAATTAAAGCTCGAGATAGCATGTGGCTTCAGTTCATTAATCTAAAAGATTTAGCGCTTCTTAACGATTACAATAAAGTGAGAAACGAGTTAAACTCTGATCTCAAGAAAGTTCGGGCTGAATATTATAAAAACAGATTCATTGCTGTTTCCGACGACCCGAAAAAGTTTGGAACACATTACGTTCTCGAATTGGTCAAGAACAAAATGGCATCCCTAGTACGTTGGTGACTGATGGTGCCTCATACAGTAAAGAGGCTTCGTCAAATAAATTTAATTCATATTTTTTATCTGCAGGTACATATTCGCCTTTCACCAAGCAATCATACGTTGAAAGATACATAGCTTCATCTTGTACGAATTCTCTATTTCTATCTGCAGGTAGTGAATTGGGGATCTTTTCTTATGGGGCTAAACAAAAATACTGCTGCTGGTAACGATTATATTGGAGCTATTCCAATAATTTTCTTTGCAAACTTCCTTTCATCACCTTTACAACATATTTGTAAAAGAGGGCTATTAACAAGCATTTTCCCAGCCGCTATGAAAACAACGAGGGTGGCAGTCTTACATAAAGGACGTTATATCAATGATTTTAATAATTACCGACCGAGATCGGTGTCACCCTTATTCTCGAAGGTGTTAGAAAACGTAATAAAAACAAGGATAACGAAGTTTCTTGATGACCATGACTTGCTTGTCAGTGAGCAATTCGGATTTCGTGAAAAGAAATTTACAGAAATGGCATTACTTGGCATTAAAGAACAAATCGATAAAAATATAGACAGCAAGGAGTTCACCCTGGAAATATTTTTAGACTTTCAAAAGGCAATCGACTCGGTTAAGCACGATATTCTGTTTGAAAAAATACCATATTATGGCATTCGAGGTGTTGCCCTAGAGATAGTACGTAGCTATTTAACAGGCAGATTACAGTATACATGTGTTCATGGGTATAAATCGCAATAAAAACCAGTAAAACTAGGTGTGCCACAGGGTTCTATACTGGGTCCCCTATTTTTTATTATTTGCACAAATGATATCGTCCACGTGCCAGTAGCTTCCTCTATAGTCATGTATGCAGACGATACCAGCATGTTTTTCTCTGGGAGCTGTTTAAAAGTTCTAGAGAAGAAAGCGAACGAGTGCTCGCTCTCTCTTTCATACTGGCTACATTCGAACCAACTACAACTGAATGTTAGTAAAACTAAATTTATTTTATTTAAGAGCAAAAAACAAGTGTGAAGATTATAAAATTTCTGCCTGGTTTAAAAACAACGAAATCCGAAGTGTCGCTTTGTTTAAATTTTTAGGTGTTCTTTTCAATGAGAACCTGAGCTGGACACCGCAATAAACAAAATACATGCCAATATGTCTAGATCGATTTCTGTTTTATACAAACTTAGGTCCCTAGTTCCAAACTGGTTAAAGCTTCAGTTTTATTATTCTTTAGCTCATTCCCCTCTACATTACTGTATTTTAATTTGGGGCACTACTTCAAAAACCAACCTAGACAGGCTATTATAGTTTTACAAGAAAGGGCTGTACGCTTTACAGAAAAATCTGCAACCTAGGGAACACACTCCTCCATTATTCGGCAAGCTTCAGATACTTGCTGTCTGTCAATTATACAATCTTAAACGCACCTTATATATCGGTAAAGAAATAGGAAACACCATTGGCAGTTACATGGAGCATTGCTACCCAAGCGAAGCTCTTTATGATCTACGTTTTGACCGTTTTCAAATACCTTTATTCAGGACAACTTATGAAAACCATACCTTATCTTATCAAACACTTCATCTATTCCACAACAATAGCAATGTCCGTGAACTTTAGGAGCAACGTAATGCTAAAACAGTCTGAAGAAAAGTTTTAATGTACTTCCTTTCTTGTACCGTGCCCTAACTATATTATCTATTATAAACATTTCTTTTAGTGTTTTTTGTACTTTTGTATAATTTTGTAAATGTCACTCATTTATTTCAAATGTGCATTTCTGTATAGTACTCAGTCTTCTGACTTAATATTCTCATGGTTTCAGTTTTTTACGTATTATTTTATTGTCTTGCTATGGGCAAATTGGTGTTGACTGTAGCGTGATATTTGAAAGTGTACGTTTCATATATACTTTCTACTTTTTGAATTTGGTATTTGTGTTCCCCCCCCAAAAATGAAAAGAAATATGTATTTTTTCGTAGCAATGCATCTGAGAAAATGTATGGGTGGAGGGGCCCTAGTCCGGCAAAGGTAATCTGTCTTTAATCCCTTCAACCTCGGCAAATGTTCTTTCTGTCTAAATAAACTGAATGAATGAATGAATGAATGAATATCGGGCAAGGAATCGCGTTAACCTGTTTAATATAGCGTGGCAGAAGCCTAGGTAACGAGGCGTCACACACAACGCTAATATTGCAACCAGTGTGTGATTTAAAGCTTTCTACCCACTATAAAGTGCTCACCCATAAATCTTCATCGTCATCTGCCGCATGCAGCACCATCAAAGTGTACATAATTCCTTATAGGTGTGTACCGGGTACCTAGCTTATCCGCAGAAATACTAGAAATGGCATAGTGGGTGCTTCCCTACTCCACAGAAACTATGATTTATGGCATAGTGGATACCTTGCATGTGTAATTGTATTAGCTGCCACAAGGGAGTTTAGAACGGGCTCTAGAAAGGCCACTCTTAGAGATTTCGCGGTGACTGTGCTACGCATTTCGCGCAGGCCTGGAGTTTTTAAATGCGAAGCATTTCTTTGCGTACTGTAAGCACTTTTGCATTTCTATCTATCTATCTATCTATCTATCTATCTATCTATCTATCTATCTATCTATCTATCTATCTATCTATCTATCTATCTAGCCGCCTACGTCTAGATGCCCTCGTGATCGCCTCCTTAACTTGAGGTCGACCAAAATTTGTATGGGAGAGTAAGAGGCATTAGCGACTATGTCTGGCTGGTCACGACATGAATAACGTGAAAACCCTGTCGCGTACGTCGTCAAACCCTTTCCTGCAGACACGTGTGGCACATACCCGTATACCACGGGCCGCGGTATGCGGGTATGCGCCACAGGTGTTTGACAATTTATATCTACCCAGGAGCGGCGAGGTCAGACAATAATTTAAATTCGAGAACGTTAAGAAAAAGTGACGTCGGCAGCGTTGACTCGACGGGTGCAAATAATAAATATCAGGGTCCCAGCAGGAACCGAACCCCGGCAATCTGCGTGGCAATCAAGTATTCTACCACAGAGCCACGCCAGGTCTCGAAACTGCTTTTGAAAAAGATTCTATGCAGACGTAATATTGGTGAAACGACGTCAGTTGTGGTTGCAGTGCTCGTTATCTAATTTTATAAACATTAAATATGCACTCGTATGAGACAGGCGTCATGTCGGGTTAACCTCAATTGTATACTAAAGCGCCATCCACTGTAGTTGGTCCACAAAGCACTATACAGGGCTACCATAGAAGCACAAGTGCTACATATCAGCTTACCCCGTCCGGTGTTGGTGATACCCATGTTTCTGTAGGCATCGTTACGGAACTGTAAACTGATTATATGAAACATATTCGACTGTTCTACATATGTCTGTGAGTACAACATTTGTACATATATTTAGCGTCTTTTCGTAACGTTTCGCTCCATAAAAAAATTACAGACCCAGTCATCTTGCCTCCGCATGCTTCGCATGACATCGATTCCCATGGTACTTGGGATCTGACATTTTTTTCTGTTTGGTTCTTGTATAGGCACCTACCTGAAAACTCCACAAGTCCAACAAAACTAGGAGAAGATATAACCTTTAGCCCAATTTCTTCACGTGTGTTGCTTTCTCTTTGTGCCTCGCTCAGAATCTTATTTATGCCTTCCGCTCCTAGCGTTCCTACGCGAGACAGATGCCTTTTCATATCTTGACAGAAGAGCCATAATGTCGGTGAGTGCTGACTCCGAAAGCGCGTGCTGCCATACTTACACGACCTTCTCGGCGCCCGTCGTCACAGTCTGATGACCCAGCGCAGGTGAATGAATTATCCAGAGTAAACAACAGGCTGCGCATCCGGTCTCGAAGCAACTTTCCACGGACGTCTCAGGGGGCCCTTCCATCCATCTAAAAAGGCTTCCTTTCATCAGCGTATCTCGCGACGTCGTCGCCATGGCTACCTTCCATCGAACCCACGAGGGTGGAGATCTGGGGAATAAACAGTGCGGCAGATGAAGGGAGAAAACGCATGACGAAATGGCATGTTGAGAGCCTGCTCAGAAGTCTCTATGCAAGCTAGCGGAAATGGTAGCGGTAAGTTGTCACGCTGATTTCTGAATCCCCCCGTGCTTAGGCAAGGCTGGAACTTTTTGCCGTTACATAATATAGGACATCACTACGTAAACATATAACTTAAATTTTTGCTGAAGATTACGTAAATTGTTTAACACGTATTTCTTTTGACAATTCGTTATGGCATGAACCGTGACTTGTTTCTACAGAGTAGTTGTATGTATATTGTTCGGCGAAACAAAACTTTTGCCCGTTTTATGTAACCAATAGCTCCCAGCGCGTACATGCCACCGTAATTGGGCAAGCCCAACTACTCACTACTTGTCCACTAAAAATGAAGAAACCACAGCGGTAGCGTAGTGGTTGAGCGCCTGCTTCCAATGTGGGAGGTACCGGGTTCGATACCCAGTGCCGGCCGGAGGCCACCGGATTCAAAGGCAGAGGGATCGAGTAAAGATGAAGAGTCGCATCCAAAAGTGTTTGTGGCGCAGATATGTACGACTTCTCCCTTAAAAATTAAGAAGGGAACACACGGGCAGCAAAAACCAATTAACATTTCTGGACAGACTTAACCAATACTTGAAAAAGGCTGTAATGTACCGTAGGGATCAACACACTGATAAACATCGGGGACGCATATTTCAGCTTCGAAGGTTAACAATTTGTAAGTAGTGCTTTCAGTTTGAAATGCGAAGCCTTTCTTAGAGAGTCGAATGCATTTGGAGCGTATCTATCTATCTATCTATCTATCTATCTATCTATCTATCTATCTATCTATCTATCTATCTATCTATCTATCTATCTATCTATCTATCTATTTATCTATCTATCTATCTATCTATCTATCTATCTATCTATCTATCAATGTGTTCGCGCTCCTGTGGTCGTCTCCTTGGCTTGGTACGTACCACAATCCGCGTAGGACGAAGTGAATGTATTACGAACACGATCCGCAGGTCATGACATGAACAACATGACTTCTCTGTCGCGTAGACTTCCCACCAGTCATATGCGCCACATACCAACATGCCGCAGCCTATGGTGCATGGGTACGCACCGCATGTAACCCAAATTTTGGAGTTCTTGCACCTAAGAGTGTTAAGGAACCCGTCTCAGGGAAAATGTGGTGCCGGGTCGGTGGTGTTATTGATGGAATAAGTAGGACCGAGAAGACCAAACAAGAAAAATCATGGCGTGAGCCAGAATCTAACTCAGGTATTCTGCATGG
>JALIZH010018911.1:0-24819 GCA_030522465.1 Rhipicephalus appendiculatus
GATTACGATGGGCTCTAGAAATGGCGCTCCTCTGGCTTTCGCTGTGATTGTGCTGCGTGTTCCGCGCAAGCCCAGCGTTTTAACAGCCAAGCTGTTTAGGCTAGCCGTATTTTGTGCGGCCTATCGGGTATGTACCACTGTACAGCCTATCACAAACAACTATCATCATTATAAACATGTATGTGCCACAGAAATTGGTTAGATCCCACTACTCACCACTGGTGCTCTAAAAATAAAGAAGGCGACAGTTAGCCCAAAGACCTATCACAAAATACTATCATCATCACAAGCGGGTACGCGCCTCAGGAATTAGGAAAATCCGACGACTCACCCCATGGTCCACTAAAAATGAAGAATCAACAGTTATCCCAAAAAATTCTGAATCAGTATGTGCCACAGAAATTTGGTAAATCCCATTAGTCACCACTTGTCCACTAAAAGTGAAGGAGGCAACAGTTAGCCCAACAAATGGCTGCGACGGCAGCGAGCGGAAGAGGCCGAGTAGGTACAACGAGAGAATACTAGGAAACGGAAAAGGCAAAGGCGGCTGCGAGAAGACACCGAAGCGATGGAAGTCCTACGACAACGATGACGTGCATTTGTCGTGTCTGTGACGGTGTGTGGTATAACTCGGACCTCTCTGCGCGGAGAATCAACGTAGAAACAGCCTAGCATCTCATAGCTAAACCCAGCAAGGACCTAGAAACACCTTATGAACAACCTGCATCACCTAGTTAAGGGCTAGAAACAACCTAGAAGACACCACATTAGTCTTCAGAATCGTCCAGTTGCGCGGCATCAAGGCTTGAACGGCTTAATGCAAGCTTGGCGATTTTTTTATGTTACTGTAAGAAGTGTTATAAACAAGGCATTAAAATCACATACGTTTTGTTTCTCGAATAAAAGTATAAACGGCATCAGAGACATCCCTGACGCAACCCCAATATTCTAGAACCGAAGCACCGAATGTGAATCAAGAAGTTTTTTGTGATAAGTGCATATCGACAACACCATAAAGAAATAATGACCTATCGTGTCTGTTTCCACGCAGAACTGGCATAGACGCAATTACCACCAGGTCAGCCCTGTGTAACTGTAAGTTTAATGAGGAAAAGAGCATCCTATTCTTGTGATCATTAGTGTTGATTGTCCTCTTCGACTGCATTCGGTTGTCCATGAATTTTACTAGCAGTATTACTGACCATTTTGTTGTTGTTTCCATGATATCTATACGAAATAAAAATTCCCTATATCCAATCAGTTACATTTGCCACTACTGGAACAACCGAAATTATTGTTCTATCCTCCGATTCTTGCTTTATTGAATCGGCCATTTAATTTCGCGTGTTAGAAACCCGCCCACCGCGGCCAGGGTTCGAACACATGTGCTCGAACTTAGAAGTGCCAGATTTTGCCTTATAAGTTGCGGCGGCGGGTGTTTAGTAAAAAGATAGTACGGTTTCGTCGAGGTAGTAACTGGTTGTTTTTACTTAGCTTTAAACTTACTGCAGTTTAAAGTTTTCGGTTATACCTTGCTACTCTGTTGTAGCAAGGTAGCAATGATGCATGAAATGTTGCACAGTTTTAGGCCCGTTATTTCTTCTTATATTTCCTGACATTGTACTGTGCTGCCTGATCTGCAGTGCTTGTCGCCGAGCTTCCATAATAGTCTGTTTTGTCAGTGCTGTGACTCTTCCATCAATGTTAAATTAACACGAGAGATACATAAGTAATGCGAGACTGAATTAAAATACTTGACTTCTTTTGCCATTGTGCTAGCCCTATCCTTTTCCCTCACCCGCTTCCCTCTCCTACCCCTCCTCACCAACCCCCGATTTCGCGGACCTCAGGTAGAAAGAGGGAACTACCGGTTTCACTTCCATTTGGACATAAGCACTGCTGTGAAGTTAATACAGAGTAGGATTCGTGTTGGTTCTCCGACATGCCATCATTAATCACGCCTACATAGAGCGGACTTAGTTTCCACAAGACTTGTGAAAACGCAAGAACCTGTTCAAAAACAAAATATACTTTATCGGCTTTGTATCGCCGCCAACTATAAATTTCATTAAAAGAAAAAAAACACAGGGCAAGCGAATTGCGCGAGATCAACCAACACGAACAGTGAAAAGTTCAAAAATTGAGTAACGACTCGCGAGAGGTAGTAACCGTTGGAACTTTTAAGTGTCTATTAATCTATTCTACGTAGTAAACACGCAACACGAAGTTTGTATCGGTCCATAAGTGTCCGCCGCTGTTTTCACTACCCATTTGCGTGCAGTTACTATCATTTTACTAGCTTTTTTAAAGGGTGGTTTCTTCTTTTGTGTGTTCGTTGGGGAAGGGAGGGATGTTGTTATTATGCAAGGAACACTGTTGTGACGGAGAACTTGGCCGAAGGTCATCTAGCCCCAATGATAAAAACGAGTCTGTTGCCACCAATACCGAAACAACTCTTCCAGTCTGCCCGCGGCGTTCCGAGAAAGCTCGGTTGTTTATCGAGGCTCATAACATTGCTGGGTGCAGCATCGCACGAGCGGCTATTTTTAAGTCACGATCGGTTCAACAAAGGCGGCCGAAGGAGCTGCTTCACGGGTTTCCCAGAGTCTGTAAAGCGTCAGCGCAGGTTGCTTCGACGGATGCGTTGTCTGCCACCTTGTATAGCATCATGCGCACTTAATGGTGAGTGTTCCTTTTTGCCACGCCAATCCCTGATAGTGATCAGTTTTTAACCTTCTTGAAGCCTAGCTTACTGCCACTAGAAGTGATCGCATACGCTACGCCGCCACCGCATCTGCTCCGAGAAATGATGGAAGTATCCAAGGCTACATCCCGAGGACAGGAACTACCCCACTTACATGTGTCTTTAGAAGGCCCGTGAATGTCGATTATCTTTCTAATCCAACGCGTAGCCTCTTTTTACGTTGTGGTGTAAATCAAAATACTATGACTTGCGTGAGTGTGCGCGTGCGTGCGTGCGTTCGCGCGCGTGCGTTTGTGTGTGTGTGTGTGTGTGTGTGTGTGTGTGTGTGTGTGTGTGTGTGTGTGTGTGTGTGTGTGTGTGTGTGTGTGTGTGTGTGTGTGTGTGTGTGTGTGTGTGTGTGTGTGTGTGTGTGCGCGCGTGCGTGTGTGTGTGTGTGTGTGTGTGTGTGTGTGTGTGTGTGTGTGTGTGTGTGTGTGTGTGTGTGCGTGGGTGTGTGAAGAACCTTTAAACACTTTCGAACAAAGTAAATAGTACATGGGAAGCTTCAAACACACATCTCCTGTGTGCTACATGGCGACATTGCGATGTACAGTTGAGTACTGTTGAACACAGGCAAGGATCTGTCTTGTTGCATAAATGCAGCTCGCAATTTTCCGCCTTGCAATGCCTGCCGACTTCTTGCACTCTCCGCTACATACAGTTCCAGTTTAGTGTCATTAACGTTGTGACGATAGTGTGAGGAAAGTGCTGACAAGTTAGAGTCATTGGGGAAACGTGCTAACCCACTTTTTTTTTGTTTATCCCAAGTGTGATTCTTGCTTTCATGTCACGCATATTTTCTGTTCACACTCCCTTGATTAAGCTGCTTTCCCCGCCACGGTGGTCTAGTGGGGGGTATGGTTCTCGTCTGGTGACCCGCAGGTCACCGGATCGAATCGAGGCCGCGGCGGCGGCAGTTTCGATGAAGGCGAAAATCCTCGAGACGCGTGCACTTAGAATTAATGCACGTTAAAGAACCGCAGGTGGTCGAAATTTTCGGAGCCCTCCACTACGGCGTCTCTCGTAATCATATGGTGGTTTTGTGACGTTAAACCCGAGATCTTATTATTGGTTAAGCTGTTTTTTTTTTTGTTTCCGCTCGCGCGCAAAGTGACTGTCCATGCCACGGCTCGAGGACTTACACGCCTAGCTGCGGCGCCTGCCGGTAGCCCCGATGTCTCTGACACCTTGAGAACGATGCGGGAGTGGACGTGGAAGGATCACATGACCACTTTCAGAGACATCACACAACACTACAGATTGAACAGATGCAAATATCCACCACCCCACGACAATCTAAAGAAGAAACAGGATGTTGCCTGGAGACTACAGACTCACAGGTACCCGAACCCAGCGATCCTACGCCTCTGTTATCCACATATTTGTACATCCGACGAATGTAAAGCATCTGGAGCCAGAGCGATGCTGCAGCACATGCTGTGGGAGTGTACCGGTAACGAGCAGCAGTCCCCTACGAACCGGGTAGATATGGCAGTCTCGAAACGTGAGGCGCGATGGGAAGTGGTTCTCCTCAGCCGCGACCTCGCCGATCAACTGTGGGCCGTCCGGCAAGCTCAGGATGCCACCCGTGTCGAAGGACTCGAGGCCATCACCTAGGCTGGGGTGCTTGTAGCCGCACCCCGCTTAATACCGCCGGGACAATGTCAATAAAGTCTTTGCTCACTCACTTCCGTCAAGTTATATCACATAGGTTGGAGAGGTAAAGGTGAATAGTCTACAGGTTTTTACCCTTTGAGAAAAAGAAACGCCAGTTCTCCGCCGCCTCGAATACTCCGGCTTTCTGTGAACCACCAAATAGTTATTACAAGTGTAGCGTGAAATAAAACAAAATAACGAGCAAAAAAAAAAGTCATGACAGTCTGATTACGGCAAATCAGTACTGGAAAGCACGGAAGGCTGGAGAAGGTTCATGAAAAGACAAGATTACCTTCTCCGCGGCAGTTCTGCATAACATATCTCATGCATCTCTACACCGACTTCAGTTGCTACAAGCACGTAGCCTGAGCGTATACGTGGGGGGTTCCAAAAGAAACATCGAGTTCCCGACCCTAGCAGAGGCACGAGAACCCACGTGTGGTGTGAATCAGAATGTGGAGACCTGTCGTCATCCCACTCGCCTGATAACGCGGCACCCGTCACACTCAATCATATCACAAATCAAGAACCATCCCGGAACGCAAATACACCCTGTGTACCAACAAGTCCATTGCATAGCTTCCCGCGTTGAAACAGTGCCAACCGGATTTATACTACCCGTCCCGGTTACTGGAGCTACCAACTACAGAAACACCAACAGGAGGCCTTCGCCGTAAACATGACGCAGTACGAGCCGTTGCCGCACTGCAGTTGGCCTGACATCACCTGTTTGACAGGTACCAAGGCTACACTCTTATATACACTGAAGGCTCCGTCAGCAAAGAGACTGCGACATCAGCATCTTTCATTCCCGAGTCACACGAAGAATATTCGTGTTTCGACTAAGTCATCTTTCGTCTTCAACATCAGAGTTTGAAGCCATTTTGCTAGCAATCAGTTTTATTTAACTGTCAAAGAAGACAAAAAAGTGGCTCTAATAATGGATTCCCTGGCGGCTCTTACATGTATGAGAAATCCTCTCAAAAAAAAAAAATATATATATATATATATATATATATATATATATATATATATATATATATATATATATATGTGCGCGTATTATACGCTACTTTAAAAGAGCTCTCACCAGCTACAAAGTCAAACCATCACGTGATATATCAGTGCGTTCCGAGTTACTGCGGAATCAAAGCAAATGCACTCAGAGATGAGTTAGCAAGAGCCTCTCATCATTATGTTCAATTCCTTCTTACTCCCACAACGCAATGCGACACACACCGAATATTATGAGGACTAAAACGTGAATTCTATTTGCCCACCTGGCTCTCACACAGCACCCAGGAATCGATCTGATAAGCTGTTCACCCTAGTCTTGAGCGCCAATTAGACCCTCAGCTCGCACAACCTATCGACACACACTCATGCATCGCGTAAGACTCGGAACTGCTTGCACAATGGAATCTTTATTCCGAATTCAGCGTGCGCCATCGTCAACATGTTTGTGCGTGCATGATGATGAGGATGCGCATCGTCTGTTGCTCGGTTGTCCCAAGCACACCACGCATAGCGACTCGAACAAGAACTCGACTTGTGCTCCATACCACGTGCTTACTATTTTATTACTTTTTGACCCATCACATACATCAGCCGTAATTTGGGAAGGTGCTATCAAAACATAATGTCCAACCCGCTCTTTTCTTTCCAATCGCTATTCGCCTCGGGCGCTGCAGGGACATTCAGTATGATACTGTGGCTTCGCTTCGCGGTCGGTTTTAGGTGCGAAGCAGCCTTAGGGACTAGGCTTGCCGCGTGACATGTCACGGTGTGTAGTGTAGTCACGGTCCATCATAAAATGGTTATGCGCCACAAAATTAGGGTAAATCCCACTACTCGCCACCGGTCCACTAAAAATGGAGAAGGCAACAGTTAGCCCAACAAATAGCCGACTATACGTTAGTGGAGCTGAAACATCCTTCCCTACATGCCGTAGGGAACTGAAACCGGGCATGTCGGAAAGAAGAAGAAGTAGAAGTAGTTGTAGAAGAACCTTAGGGTAAGCTGCATTCCGACGCAGCTTTCCAACGACGTTAGTGAAGCGGGATCACCCTTCCCTACATGCTTCGCCCCTACCCCAGTCTTCTTTCTTTCTTTCTTTCTTTCTTTCTTTCTTTCTTTCTTTCTTTCTTTTTTTCTCTCTCTCTCTCTTTCTTTCTTTCTTTCTTTCTTTTTCTCTTGCTTTCTTTCTTTCTTTTTTTTCTCTCTTCCCTTCTTTTTTAGGTAGCAGCCATCCCCGGAACGCTGTGCTCGGGCAGAATCGTCATGGCGTCTTTCATGTTCTTTCCAGCGTTCGTCAGCCACTAGAATTGCTGCACGAAAACACCATAACCCGGTCATGAAATCGTGGGTTAAGAATTCGATATTCTCACAGTCGGAATCTCCCTGAAATGTGCAATTCCTGATATCGACCGTACACGCTGTCCAGCAGATCGCTCTAAGTCCGCCAACACAAAATATTTCAATGAAGCACCCATATCAAGCGCACTGCTTCTCAATTATTTTATCAGCGGGGCTGTTTAAGCTTCCCGCTGCGCCGGGCTGTGCGAACAGAAGCATCACCATCATGAACCGGCGCGCTGCCTTCGTCGTCTTCGTCATATTGTTCTTCGCTCCCAAAACACGTGTGCCGATATGTCCGCCGTGAAATGCAATAACCGTGATGGCCGAGTCTGTTTGATTAAAGCGGAATGGAAGGAAGTTCGTATGCGCTGCCGTTGAGGTGCTCCTTGAAGAACTTTTATTTTTAGCCCAACTTCCCACAGTGACGCATATTGCCGCATATTCCCAATAAGAAAGGGGTGGGGACAGGCACCTATCTTCCCCTCTTAAAAACGACACGAGACTGCAATGTACTCCTTCCCACTCCTCACTCTTTGCATTTCACATTTTAATGTAAACAGAGCACATTTCGGGGGGCCCTGCAACACTTTTCGAGGATGGTCAGAAAACGCTGCCGATCGGTAGTCGAAGCTCCTGAGAACACGCGTGCCAAATATTATAGCGCAGAACGCACCCCGGAATTTACAATGAATTTACAAAGTCAGCTAAAAATCGCGTTCTCTTCTCTCGACAAAGGATGCTCTATACTCAAAAATCGTTGCGTCATCGGCCCAAGTATCCTGCCGTTGGCTGATTTGAGCATGGCGCGCTCGGGATTTACTGGGACCGCCGCTGGAGGACGTGACGTGTACGCTTGTGCGCGCGTGATCGCACTGAAAAGCCGCGCGTTCGAAGAAAATAAAAAAGAGAAAAAGTGCTCAAGGTCACCAGGCGCGCGCGGCATACCTTCCTCTCCCGTGCCGTCCCTCCCTGCTTAGCTTCCAGAGCTTTCGTCGGCACGAAAGAACGTAGAAAGCAATTGCAGCGTGCGACAAATCTTTGTAACTCCGCTCGCACTGCACGGATTCTAAAAATTTTGCGGCAGTCGATTCGCGAGGCAATAAGCTCCATTAGTGAATTCATTCCATGGCTACTTGGAAAAGTTTTGCAGGGACCCTTTAAAGCATGCACTAGCCTTCAGATTGGCGTATCGAGCAAAAAAAAATATATTGGCGAAGCCTGCACTGAGTCGCGCTAGACTTGAAACAGCGTAACTGAACAATTAAGAAGACTAATCTGGTTGCTTCTAGGTTGTTTCTAGGCCTTAGCTAGGTGATTCAGGTTGTTTCTAGGTCGTTCCTATCTTTTAGCTGGGTGATGATAGATTGTTTCTACGTTGATTCTCAGTGCAGAGAGGTTCGAGTTAAACTAGACACAGTCACAGACACTACACGCACACGTCGTCGTTAGCGTGCACGCCTTCCATCGCTTCGGGGTCTTCTCGCATCTGCTGTTGCCTTTCCTGTTCCCCTAGCGTTCTCTCGTTTCACGTACTCGTGGTGATTATAGTTTTCTGATAGGCCGCACAAGTTTTTGTGGCGCATACTCCTTTTTGGGGCCAACTGTTGCCTTCTTCATTTTTAGTGGAGCAGTGGTGAGCAATAGGATTTACCCAATTTGTGTGGCGCATACCCGTTTATGATGATGGTGGTTTCTTTTGGTACGGGGGGCAACAAAGAACGATTTTCTAAGCAGCTTAGGCCAACTGTTGGATAGTAGCGGCGACGTATATACAGCTGTTTTGTTTCCATTTGTTCGTCGTATTTATTAGTTTTAATTAGTTCCTCTTACTGAACAGTGAGATTTCTTTTTTCAGATTTATCGCCGTGCACTGTGGCCATCCGCACTGCGCATTGACAATCGCACCTGCGGGACGCGGATTCCTCGCCCGAGGAGCAATCAATTCCCCTCAAAGCAAGTCCTCGGGCTGTCTATGGCTACAGTTGCAAACACCAAAGCAGTGGTGCGATACTGTAAGGGACTTGGAAACGGTTCCAGATATTCATAAATGATAGTTCGCCACATGTGACTGATAATGACATCTTTTAATTATAGGCAATATTAGGAAGCGAAGCTATTAAAGCTCGAGGTAAAACGTCCGCCGTCTGCAAAAAAAAAAAAATCACAGCATATCCACGGAGTGAATGATGATGAGTGGGCGAAGCTGCGGAGGTTCATCGGTAAACCGTGAATCTTCCGCGAATTCTGCGCAGTACATCATCAACGACGTGAGATCGGGCGCGTTTATACTAAAGGGTCGATGAGAGTCATGGCAACTTGCAGCTCACTTTAATTTTACATGTACGCTGTGAATTTCTTTTATTGTTTAATCACGCACAGGAGACATCTCACACAGGCACTACCTTGGAGGTCGAAATCCAGTGCCTATATATACGCGGTGGTCAGTGAACGGTTGTGCAGCGCGAGCAGTCGGTTTTTTCAATCAAGACGCTGCCGCGACGCTGCCTCGCGACGCTGCCTGCGTCGGCGCCGCGAGGCAAGATAGGGGGGGGGGGACCGTAGGAGAGGAGAAAGAGGGGGGAAGCGTAGGAGAGGAGAGGGCGATACATATCACGTACTGTTACAGCGCATTGTCTTATTATAACAGCGCCATCTATCATCTTTAATCATCAACGTATACGAAAAACCACTGACGCCATCTAGTATATCGTCACCCAACTGCAGTTTGCATGCATCTCTATGGGACAGCGCCATCTATTGTATGCTAAGGGAGACGCTACTAAACCACTGACGCCATCTAGTATATCGTCACCCAACTGCAGTTTGCATGCATCTCTATGGGACAGCGCCATCTATTGTATGCTAAGGGAGACGCTACTGGCTACTCAGGATGCATCGACAACCGAGAACCGCCCAGGTGATGCCGTAAGGAGCTTCGCCCCTAAAAAACCCTACGTGCCGTTAGCCTAGCTGCGCATGCGCCGAGGAGCAGCGGCCACCAAACCGCACCCACCGGCGGAGAGAGCCCACGCAGCCGCTGCACGGAGTTTGCTCGGCGTGTCGCGAGCCGAGTACAAGCGACGAAAGGCCCGCGCTTCCACCGCATGCCACAGCCAGGTTTGCATGCTAGTTACTGGCGCTGGAGTTTCCATATTCTTGCAAGGTCTGTGACAGGCTGCGGTTCGACTCTACTCTATCTACGCCAAGGAAAGACGTAGCATCAGCCAACAAGGCCTCGTTAAGCCCCTAAGATCGACCAGCTTCGCTGTTAGGGGCGAAGCACCTTAGGGCCGAGCCTTGTCCGTCCATGTCCGCCGTGACCGTCACGGGGAGATTCGTGGACGTGAGACACAAACAAAGGTTTTACAACTAATATCAGTCATAATTGTGACAGAACAGTTTAGAACGCCTAGAAGCACAAACCCTTTATTCTAGTCGGCGACTTCAACATACACATTATGGACCTTAGGACTTGGCTTTGTCGTCGACTCTCACTGTCCTCTGTCATGGTATATAGAAAACCGTTGCTATAGTCGAACCATATGTGTGTATGTGAATAAAAAAGAGGTTTACAATAGACGAAGAACAATCATAATTGTGACAGAACGATATAAAACACCTACAAGCACAAACCATTTACACTAGTTGCTGACTTCAACGTAGATATTATGGCACTTGATGTCACTTCGTGTCACTCAATTTACATTGTATGGGGCAACGTATGGTTACTCACCCATACGATACCCAGAGCTTCGCCCACTCGTCATCATTGACTTCCTGGAGATGCGTGGATTTTTTTTATGTTCATTTATGTTCGTCATACAGTCATGTCACTCAGTACCAAGTTTGATGTATATCAAGGTAACGAAACGGCCGCGAGCGTGCCATGAGCGTGGCATGCAAGTCATGTCGCACATGACATGTCATAATTTCCATATTACTACTTGTCATACAGTGACGTCACTCAATACCAAATTTGGTGTATATAAAGAAAACGAAACGGCCACGAGCGCGCCATGAGCGTGGCATGCAAATCATGTCGCACATGACATGTCATGATTTCCATATTACCGCTTGTCATTTATGTTCGTCATACAGTCACGTCACTCAATACCAAATTTGGTGTATATCAAGCTAACGAAACGGCCACGAGCGCGCCATGAGCGTGGCATGCAAGTCATGTCGCACATGACATGTCATGATTTAAATATTACCGCTTGTCATTTATGTTCGTCTTACAGTCACGTCACTCAATAACAAATTTGGTGTATATCAAGCGAACGAAACGGCCACGAGCGTGCCAGGAGCGTGGCATGCAAATCATGTCGCACATGACATGTCATGATTTCCATATTACCACTTGTCATATATGTTGCTCATACAGTCACGTCACGCAATACCAAATTTGGTGTATATCAAGCTAGCGAAATGGCCGCGAGCGTGCCATGAGAGTGCTATGCAAGTCATGTTGCACATGACATGCACGTCGTTATTTGCATATTACCATCTGTCATTTATGTTCGTCATGCAGAAATGTCTCATCGTACCAATTTTTAGATATATCAAGTTAAGAAAACGGCCTCAGGAGCACTATGGCCATGGCATGTAAATCATACTTTTCATGACAAGCTAATCACGATTTTCATGATATGCCAGTCATGTTCGTCGTAAAGTCATGTTATGCCATACCAATTTTCGTATAAATCCCATTAACGATACTGCCAGGAGAGCACAAAATCGTAGGCGGCTAGATCGATAGATACGCTCAAAGTCGCCGAAGTTCGCTAAGAAATGCTTCGCATTTAAAATGACAGGTGTAGCCTTAAGAGACAGGAATAGAGAAAAGTGGGTTAGGGAACGAACAGGGGCTAAGGATATCACAGTTGAAATCAAGAAGACGAAATGGACATGGGGCGGGCACGTAGCACGTAGGGAGGATAACCGCTGGTCATTAAGGGTAACTAAATGGATTCCAAGACAAGGCAAACGCGTGAGGGGGAGACAGCAAATGAGGTGGGCAAATCAGATTATGAAGCTTGCAGGTATAACGTATATATATATATATATATATATATATATATATATATATATATATATATATATATATATATATATATATATATATATAGGCAGAGTGGGTGAGCCTCCCGGTAGACCGGTAGTGGCAGGAAGGGGGGTGTGATGAGGTGCCCTGACGCCGCTGAGAAGACGACGAAGCGGTGGCAAATACGCGCCAGCACGCGCACCGAATCACGAATGGTTCGCCCGTTTTGAAGATGCCTCCTTGCACGTGCAAGAGTGGCGCGAGCAAAAGAGGAAAAAGAACAGGCCACGTTGTCCAAGCAGACGGAGCCAGAAGCTGGAGCGAAGAGGACGCGTTGGCCTGGTCGGACGTCAACGTTCCGGGAGGCCAACATTGTCGGAGGGACCTGGTCGAGCGTCAACGCCCGAGGGACCTCGAAACGACACGTCTTCTGCCCCGGCGCTCAGCGGACGCAGAACCTGCGACTACCCGTCTGGCCCTTCTCGTCCAAGACCAGCAACGCGGCCACGACCGCCAAGTCAAGCTCCAACGCGTGAGCGCGTCATTTCTTTGAACTGTTTATTGTAGACGCTTTGTTAGATCACTGTGTTTGCTGTGCTTTGAATTTGTGTTGTTTGTGCCTTTTTTGTGTTCGAATATATGTTTGTGTGCCGTGCCAGTTTCGTCCTCTTCCTTGCTGCCCAAACAGGCGCCTCTGACACCACACAATACACATGCTCCCCGAACCTTATTTCGTAACAATGGAGAAAGTCTCCGTCGCGGACGCCATTGTTACGAAATAAGGTTCGGGGAGCATGTGTATTGTGTGGTGTCAGAGACGCCTGTTTGGGCAGCAAGGAAGAGGACGAAACTGGCACGGCACACAAACATATATTCGAACACAAAAAAGGCACAAACAACACAAATTCAAAGCACAGCAAACACAGTGATCTAACAAAGCGTCTACAATAAACAGTTCAAAGAAATGACGCGCTCACGCGTTGGAGCTTGACTTGGCGGTCGTGGCCGCGTTGCTGGTCTTGGACGAGAAGGGCCAGACGGGTAGTCGCAGGTTCTGCGTCCGCTGAGCGCCGGGGCAGAAGACGTGTCGTTTCGAGGTCCCTCGGGCGTTGACGCTCGACCAGGTCCCTCCGACAATGTTGGCCTCCCGAACGTTGACGTCCGACCAGGCCAACGCGTCCTCTTCGCTCCAGCTTCTGGCTCCGTCTGCTTGGACAACGTGGCCTGTTCTTTTTCCTCTTTTGCTCGCGCCACTCGTGCACGTGCAAGGAGGCATCTTCAAAACGGGCGAACCATTCGTGATTCGGTGCGCGTGCTTGCGCGTATTTGCCACCGCTTCGTCGTCTTCTCAGCGGCGTCAGGGCACCTCATCACAGGGGGCTTGCCACCCCCCCCCCCCCCTCTTCCCTTGGGAACAAGTAGATACGCCACTGGGTCATAGCGACGTCGTCAACTTATTTATTTTGCGGCACTCTGCCTCAGAAATGGCAGAAATGGTGCCCCCTGTGGCAATAAGCGCTATGGCAGCGGTTCCCCTCAACATCGGCATCAATAAAATTTTGCTGTGGAACACTTGCAGCTTTGGGCAGTTCGACTTACATGCAGCTCTTGCCATCGGAACTGCAGCAATCAGTCTCCCTAACTGCTGCTGATCGGCGATGCATGGATGACTGAGCCACACGTATACATACATACATACATACATACATACATACATACATACATACATACATACATACATACATACATACATACATACATACATACATACATACATACATACATACATACATACATACATACATACATACATACATACATACATACATACATACATACATACATACATACTGAAGGCCCCGCCTCCGCTCAGGGGGGGGTCAGTGAGCCGCAATTCGCAGGACACGAGCCAGCAACGCTGGGAACAAGAACCGCTTTTAATTCTTCCTGGAATCACAACTCAAAGGAATAACATCCATCCTTCCGGACCGGCAGAACACGGCACTAACGCCCACGGGAGGACCAAAAGCCCGGAATCAACAATCCCCGCAGACTGGCGGTCAATGAAACATACGGCGCGAAACATAACGGCAGCCAGGCCGGCGCGAAACATAATGGCAGGAAAGCAAACTCACACGCAACTCGCAGTGGAATGCGAGCCATCAACTCGCCTTAGCTGACCCCTCAAACCGCCGTGGCCTCTCCTCTGCAGCACCCACGGAGGGAAAAACTACGCGCCTAGCCCCGCCGTCCTCGCATCCCATCCCCCGAGCCGCCCCCCCCAAAAAGCCACCGGCTCCGTCTCCGCCCCCTATGGCTTTTCTGGACGCTGACGCTCGTCACGCGCATGGGCAATGCGCGTGTGTTTTCTTCCCCTGCTTCCACCGTGCGTGCTGCAGATAAGGGCCCATCGGCCCGACAATACATACATACATACATACATACATACATACATACATACATACATACATACATACATACATACATACATACATGCAACATACATACATACATGCAACATACATACATACATACATACATACATACATACATACATACATACATACATACATACATACATACATACATACATACATACATACATAAGGCGAAACAAATACAGTGAGTAAAAATAGTAACAGTAACGTAAAACAGCGTTGGTTAGCGCATCGCGAAAACGTTGATTGTCGGTGATTGATGCGACTTCAGTGGGAAGATGGTCCCACTTGATTGTCGTAAGCAGTAAAAATAACTCGGAGAATGTTTTCGTTCTGGAAAACGAACAGCTTCATTATGATGACTAGAGGCCGGATTTTTAGGCACTAAAAATTGCGTTTTATGCGCCAAAAATAGGCAGGAAAAACACAGTTTTAGGCCCCCCAAAATCGTAAATATAGGCACAATAAATTTTTACAAAAACTCAAATATTCGAATAAAGACGTGAGCGACCTGGTGTACGACAGGAAAGCAAACAAATGTTATATTTTATGATGGCACAAAGTCGGTTAATGGTTTAACATAGCCATGCAATGGTACCTTTTCGGGCACGGTTTCCAGAACACGGTCTCTCCTTTTATTGTACAGAATGGTGAGTTAAGTGTCCACCATCGGATAAACACGCTCCTGGGTCTGTTTCTTTTCGGCATGGCTGGGAAGGGCAGCACAGGATTCAATAGCCAGACCGCTAAAAGGCCAGACGGGTCTGTTAGCCTCGTATTGGCCTGGTCTAATCAGGCAGGGTCAATTTCTCCTATATGTGTGAACACCATAAAGGATCCCTTACCAGGTTTCAGCGTTTTGAGCTAGAAGTGTAATGCATGCACTGCGCTAACGATCACGTCTGCCAAGATTTGCAACGCTACGCTCCCCGGAAGGAGGTGAAATGTCAGAATGAACGCTGGTTGCCCTTGATCTCACGGGCGCGCGCAACAATGTGGGGGAGGTGAAGTTCAACAAGGAATGGTCCTGCGTACGTCACAGTAGTACGTGACACTGCGAGAATTATTCGAGGCTACATGAGTAATTAGTGCGAATCTATTGCTTGAACAGAAGAATGAAAGTTAATAGAAATATTAAAACATACAAACAGAATGTGTGCGCGTTATTATTTATTTATTTTAATTCGAATCGAGAGCGATGCGAGACTTCACTGCCTATATTTCGTTTGTGTTCGTGTTCTCGCCGTTCCCGCGTCGTGCCGGCGCCACCCCTGACAACGCTTAGCATGTTTTTGGTGCATCGTCTCTTACAGCAGCTCCAGCGGTGCGACGCGCTGTGTCGTGGTAAGGATACATGATCTATGCCAGCCTCTTCAAACGCAGACGGATCCATCCCCCCAGAAACAGGCAGTACACTATAGAGCGAGCGCCGAAACGATACAACACCGCTTGTGCGCACGACCTGGCTTGGGGATGTCAGGTGAACATAGTATTAATCTTGCGTGCGCATGGCGTGTTGATGCGTCTACGCCGTGTGATCTTCCGGCCTCCGAGTTTCTCTCATACCGAAGAGGGCAGGGAAGGAACTTTGGCTTGCGAGTGGCAAAGGTTTCAAGCTCACCTTCCGGCATCATTTTTTCGCGGCTCGTAATGAACCAATTAAAAAGTACTTGTGATACAAAGCTCTTCATTGGGCACGCAAACACTTCCAGTATCTCACTGAAATTTCTCATGTGACCCGGTGAAGCGCCCTTTAAGAAGTAAATTACAAATGAACCAAAACCAATTTGTACATCTGATTTTTTTTTACCCACTTTCTACTTTCCCCCGACGGCACTCGATGGTTTCGCATTCGTTCTCCATATTCCAGCTGCTGCGCACAGGTACCTCCTGTTTCCTGCCCCCCACCACGCCCAAGTCTTCAAGGAGTTAACTTCAATTCCATGGGCACACTGGACTGGAAAACAGGTGGTAAAAGCTGCCCGCCACATCCTCGGCCAAGGACGCCACTCTCCTCTTCTTCCCCTCTCCTCTTACAGCCTTTATTTTCCTCTCCCCATTCCACTGTATACGCTGGGACGTGCTCCCATTTAGGGTTGCAGAACTAGCGTCTTTTCCTCTCCCCTGTTCTAACCGCTCGCGCCATGTCAGTGCGGTGGGGTAAGGTGGCCAGCACGTCCCATTTCACTGCTGCTACCGGTTGCTTCCCGGATGTTTGTTGAACTAGGGAACTAGGTTGTTGCACCCCATAGAGCTCCGAAACGTCAATTTTGCCCGGTAACATATAATTACGGTCTCCAACTGTACTCGAAAGCAAAATTTGAGGTTAAATAGCGCTTATATGGGCACCAATTTTGAAAAAAGGCATTTATGGGCACTTATAGACATTTAGGCAAAAACCCCAAAAATAGGCATTTTATAGGCACTATAAAAACACTATAAAAGCCCTCCTTAACCCCTAATTCATGTTCATATAACCAAGTGGCACGATAGGAACGCAAGGAACAAAATAGGCATTTGCCTAAAATCCGGTCTCTAATGAAGCCCAATGCGATGGTTGATATACCGCGGTGGAAGAATGGATGTATCACGAAGAGTGATATGTTAGTACATCTTGTGAAAGAAGTTCAAGCGCATAAGCCGTAAAAGGGAGGTAGAAAAAAGCAAATTGCCAATAACGTTTACTTCAATGTTCTGCTGTGCGTCTTTCACCCTACGTTTTATCGGAGTGCGACGTCCGATTTCTCACAAAATCCTCAGGGCATTTCCTAAGTCAGTGCAATCTAGCTGAACGACCCACTGTTGTAGCTCTGCAGAGCGTCCCACTGTTGTAGCTGTAAAGTTGGATAAATGTACCTAATTGATTTCTAAAGTAACCTACTGTTCAAGTTCAAATTAATTTTGTTCGCTAAGTAATTGTAAATATCTCCTAGTGTTCACTAATGTTAGATATTGCCGCCTACAGGATGTAATGCCGGCTACAGACACTGAAGTTGTCTTCATCCAGCGTCAGCCAAGTGCTTCAGTTGTCTACCATTTCTCCTGCCGGTACAGTGTTTCCACCATATTAAACTATGTTGCCGGTATTTACAGCTACTCGAATGCGCTGCCAAGTGTGAGTGCATTCTAGGCTTTATGCTCTACTGACGTTTGCCGCGATAATTGTTTGAACACGTCCCCGTGTGGCCGATACACAGATGCACCCGCCAGTGGCATAGCCAGCAATTTTGTTCGAAGGGGGGCTGACATGTCAACATCTCTCTCTCTCTCTATATATATATATATATCTATATATATATATATATATATATATAAGGACTATAGGGTGTGTTCAGATAAGAACGTCGGTGCATGTCCGCCGACCCCCTTTAATTTCGCCGAAAAAAAATATATTTTGTTTTCCGAGTCCCCATGACCACAAAACCACTTTTGGTTTCGCGAGAAAAAATTTCACCTTCTTCAAAAAAATTCAGAAGTGTCCACTGAGCCGCCACCGCCTCTTTCGAATTTCGCGAAAATGGGATTTCGATTAGACGCTACAAAAGCACTATTGTAGCTGTAGGTCCGAAAAAGTTTTCTCCACATACTACGAATAGATTGCGTTGAGAAAAAATTATTACTTTGCAGTTCTGATGTTGTTCTGTTAAGAAAAAAAAATCGCGAAATCGACACAAAGCTCAATAATGCTCACATTCAAGATTTTTTTTCCTCCGCAAGTATAAACGCCAGACTTCCGAAAGTTTCTAAAAACATTGCCCTATGTATGGTGAACAAGTGTGCTTAACGAAATACCTGAGAGTGGCTTCAAACGTTAACCAGAAATGTTCAACTGAGTACATGTCCCTCAAAATGCAATATTTTGAAGATCATTTAAAAAAAAAAACACCATCTTCGATTTTCTTTAAACTCTCCAGAATTAAAGCCAAGCACGTGTTCTAACTTAATCTGTAAAAACATGTTGCATTATTTTTGTGAGGTCGGAACTACGAAGCACGAAATGTGGCCAAATTGACGTACAGTGAGTAACCACAACATTGAGCGAGCATGAAGCAATAGTTGCCATTATCGTTATTTTTAGGTCTCGAATGTCTTCTGTGGATTGCCGGATTGTCAGGAATAAAACAGGAACAGTTGCTTTTGAAGAGGAAATTATTACTACATTTTTTACGAAAATCACAAAAACTTCTACACGGGTCCCAGCCACTGAGCATGCCACGATAATGAGTCGCACTCTTCGCAGGAATCGCTTTCAAAATTTTTTGCGCATGTGAGCCTGCGTACGCCTCATAAAGGAGGTGGCTGGAGAGGATCCACCGCTGGATATTTCTCGCTTCCCGTGGCACGTCGGTAATGTGATAACGCGGACGGTGCGTGTCGGCACAAGCGGTCCTTCTGCAGCCCGACCGCGCAATAGTTGGAGCAATAGTTGCCATTATCGTTATTTTTAGGTCCTGAATGTCATCTGTTGTGCTCGAGGAACAACAGCTTGACAGATAAAACCAAAGAGTTGCCTTAAAGGGCAAATTTGATCATTTGCGTGCGTGCACGCGTCGTAGTTTTGGTCCTGGCGTAAGGACTAACAGCAAGATTTTTAGAAAGGTAGTCAATCGACCTCTCGGAAGGAACTGTTTATTTACCCCTATTGTATACACAGGGAGTCATAGTCACAAGTCATAGTCAGACAAGTTAGACAGTCACAAACGTCACTGAAGCACTTGTGCGTATCTTGCTCCTGGTGAAGCAACCTTGTACACACAACTCATTTCGGCCTCTAGGAGGAGAACTTCGTGAGCTCGATCCCTGTGTCAGGGTGAGCCGCTGTCGACGAAATGTTTCCCGAATGGACCTGGTCATCAGCCGTTTTGAAACGCACTCTTTTTTTCCTTTACAACTAATTGCAATGAAATCTTTCTTGTTTGGGCTTCGTTGGGTGGAGTTGAGCTCATCGTCAGTATAGTATTTCATTGCTGCCTGTATGTTTTCTGGCTTCAGCTTCGATCTGGTGTAGAGGTTCAGATTTGACCACATCCGGGTGTCTGTATTTTCTGGATTTCCGAATGAGGTGCCGAGTTGCGGATGGAATCATTTCTTGAATCTCTTGATGAGAAAGGTTCACAGGGAGCAATGTCAGGAGGCGGTATAGCGTTCATAGTATGATTCGCAGGTATCGAATGTGTGCTTTAGGTTGCGCAGCCACTCGCGACACGTGTTGCAGGTTTCCGCTGAAGGACCAGGTTCCTCTGTAGCGCCGTACGCTACTGTAAGGACAGCAGAAATTGTCCTGGAGATAGCGCCCTCGATCTCCGCTCTCTTACGCTTGGCGTAAGACACTCGGCATTGTGCTTTCACTTTCGCCGGAATTTTCAGGGTTGTCACGTCGGTTGTCTTAACGAGTACGTTTAGCTCTTCGACAACAATTTGTTCGGGAACAAAATTTGCGTCAGAATGAGATGCATCTGGAGACTCTACGGCGATCTGTTTCAAGCGGTTGAAACAGCTCTGGCACAAAATGTCGGTTTCTGTGATGGATGAGGCTTTTTCTGGCATGCGCTTCCTTAGTAAGGCGACATTCAAATCTTTCACACATCAAAAGTTCCGCTTTTAGGCAATCTTCTTCGTATGCCTCTTTGGTTAGTCAGCGCAAAACGCTCGCTCTGAGCTCCACAACGTGACCATCAATATCAGGGGAGTGTAATACGCGCACGCGTACTCACGTTCGTTCACCAGCAGAGGACTGCCGGGTTGTCGACGACGAACGGAAGTGAAAGCCGACGTTCTCTTATTACTTCGACCTTTCTTAAGCGAGTTGAGCTGTTTCTTGTTTATGTTCTTTCTTTCTTCTTTTTTTTTCTGGAGCGGGCGAGCGCGGTCGGGCTGCAGAAGGACCGCTTGTGCCGACACGCACCGTCTGCGTTATCACATTACCGACGTGCCACGGGAAGCGAGAAATATCCAGCGGTGGATCATCTCCAGCCACCTCCTTTATGAGGCGTACGCAGGCTCACATGCCCAAAAAATTTTGAAAGCGATTCCTGCGAAGAGTGCGACTCATTATCGCGGCATGCTCAGTGGCTGGGACCCGTGTAGAAGTTTTTGTGATTTGCGTAAAAAATGTAGTAATAATTTCCTCTTCAAAAGCAACTGTTCCTGTTTTATTCCTGACAATCCGGCAATCCACAGAAGACATTCGAGACCTAAAAATAACGATAATGGCAACTATTGCTTCATGCTCGCTGAATGTTATGGTTACTCACTATACGTCAATTTGGCCACATTTCGTGCTTCGTAGTTCCGACCTCACAAAAATAATGCAACATGTTTTTACAGATTAAGTTAGAACACGTGCTTGGCTTTAATTCTGGAGAGTTTAAAGAAAATCGAAGATGGTGTTTTTTTTTTTAAATGATCTTCAAAATATTGCATTTTGAGGGACATGTACTCAGTTGAACATTTCTGGTTAACGTTTGAAGCCACTCTCAGGTATTTCGTTAAACACACTTGTTCACCATACATAGGGCAATGTTTTTAGAGACTTTCGGAAGTCTGGCGTTTATACTTGCGGAGGAAAAAAATCTTGAATGTGAGCATTATTGAGCTTTGTGTCGATTTCGCGATTTTTTTTCTTAACAGAACAACATCAGAACTGCAAAGTAATAATTTTTTTCTCAACGCAATCTATTCGTAGTATGTGGAGAAATCTTTTCGGACCTACAGCTACAATAGTGCTTTGTAGCGTCTAATCGAAATCCCATTTTCGCGAAATTCGAAAGAGGCGGTGGCGGCTCAGTGGACACTTGTGAATTTTTTTTGAAGAAGGTGAAATTTTTTCTCGCAAAACCAAAAGTGGTTTTGTGGTCATGGGGACTCGGAAAACAAAATATATTTTTTCGGCGAAATTAAAGGGGGTCGGCGGACATGTACCGACGTTCTTATCTGAACACACCCTATAGCAAGTATCACGCAGGCCCTGAGACTGTAGGAAGGTACTTGAGATACGACGTATGTTTCAGCACAGTTTATTCCGACCTTTCGGCCGTGGGACCGGCCTTCGTCTGGGATACAGCACATAAAATATCGCGCACTTATGTATGCCAAAGATCGGGGGGCCCCCCAAACACGTGTTCAAGCATAATGAACGAGGCAAATCTATATCGGGACAAGGATGTTTTTGATTGATCTATATATATATATATATATATATATATATATATATATATATATATATATATATATATATATATATATATATATATATATATATATATATATATAAGGACTATAGCAGGACTATAGCAAGTATCACGCAGGCCCTGAGACTGTAGGAAGGTACTTGAGATACGACGTACGTTTCAGCACAGTTTATTCCGACGTTTCGGCCGTGGAACCGGCCTTCGTCTGGGATACAGAACAAAAAATATCGCGCACTTCTGTATGCCAAAGATCGGGGGCCCCCAAACACGTGTTCAAGCATAATGAACAAGGCAAATCTATATCAGAACAAGGATGTTTTTCATTGATTAAAAAAAAAATATATATATATATATATATATATATATATACATACATACATACACACGCAAATATACCACGGTGTGATATCACCATGTGTCAGTCATACACAGGATACATGTGCACAAAGCGGCAACAATATGATTAGCATAAGCGTTTTTTCGAAAACAGTAATGACAATTGGTTCGTAAAAATACGCGTTCAAGATGACAAAAGTAATAATAAATATATATATAAAAAATATAACAAGAATGGTAGTATTAACAACAAAATCGCTGAGTAAGTGAAACAAACAATAACGGAAACACAGCGGAGAGATTGCGCAGGGTTACAAAACTTCTTGTTTCACTTTCTACATTTACAGCAGAGCGCACTCTCAGGGAAATGCCAGTGTCATCGTACTCGGTTGTTATAAAGAAGCCGGCTAGCGTACACTTGTTGTTACTGTTGAGCGAGATAACTTACGCGGAAGGATGACACGTCAGTGTGCCTGCGTCCTCGTTGATACCATCCGCTAGAGTATTGAACTTGAATATGAGATATGATTCCCGGAGTTCGCGGTCATGATTCGAGCGGAAACCAGATTCAAGAATGGTTGCTTTCATTTGGTCAAAAGAGTGGCCTGGCATGCGAACATGTCGTGTTAACGGTAGATGAGGGAAAATATTTATATGTGATTTGTGGTTATTAAAGCGTATTCTGAAGGGAGTTTCTGTTTGACCAATATATCGTTTTGCACAGGCACCGCATTCCAAAATGTACAGAATATTGTAGGTGTCGCAGTCGAGCTTGCCACAAATCTTTAAACTAAAGTCCGAAGACGTGCTTCCTGCGTTCTGTGTTGTTTGCATGTGCACACACACTTTGCACCGGGGTTTGTTGCAAGGGGCGCAACCATTATCTTTACGGGCACCAATTTTAGATGACGTAAACACGTCGCGATGGTTCTTTGACCGTCGGTAAACGACACGAGGTGGCTCAGGAAACATTTTTTTAAGATGATCACTTTGTGTTAGGATGTTGTGGTGCCGCTTTTAATATAGCAGAGACCTTTGGAGCTGATGATGAAAATGTTAGAACAATATTAGTTTGGACAGAGCTATCGTTCCCTTCACTGCCTTTCAGAATGTCGGCGCGGTTAAGCTGGTCGGCTCGGGCTATGGCATCGTGGATTATTTTTTTCGGGTATTTTTTTTTAACCAGGGAACTTTTGAGCCTGTTACAATTTTCAATGAAGTCTGTACGGTCAGAGCATAATCGTTTAAAACGGTGAGCCTGGCTATAAGGAATTCCTGTTTTGCAATGTCGGGGGTGGCCGCTCTGAAAATGCAGAAGTTGATGTCGGTCAGTGGGCTTGCGGAACAGCTTTGTGGCAAGTTGTCCGTCGGAAATGGTGACTGTTACGCCAAGAAATTTTACAGAGGTGCGCGAAAAATGGTGGGAGAACTTAATAGACGGGTGGAAATTGTTAAACTCCTGAATGAAACCAAGCAGACTTGCTTCGTCATACGTCCAGATAAGAAAAATATCATCAATGAAGCGCCTGTAGTAAAGAGGTTGAAACGGGGTTTTACTTAAAAGTTCGCCTTCCAGAATGCCCATGAAAATATTGACGCAGAGACTGCTTTCAATAAGCTTTCTACTAAGGTAAGCAGCGAGCCGCTATGTCAGCGTCTACAATGTCGCGCGCCTGCGCGCGCTTCCTGTGGCACCGCGATGCATGCTCCTCGTGCACGGGCTCGAGACGGTGGGCTGACCTGCGAGGCGACAGTGAATTGTGTTCGTGAAGACACACTTGTGTGGAACGCTTTAGCGGACTCTTTTCATTTATTTCACCTACTTGCTGGGCACAAGTTCGCCCATAATAAAACTAGTGTTTGTGTGACCCCTCTGGCAATACGTTACATTCTGGTGGAGGTGCGGGGTATGATTGGAAGTCCCCTGGGCGCAAGAGAGCGGAGCCCTGACCCTCAACGATTGGGAACCTGGCGAACTGACTCCAGTACACCAGCGTTCAAGCCGTCGCCTCCGAGGAGACCCGCCTGAATTCGGACCACTCACCACTGCTCCAGCAACACAGGCAGCGTTTGCCGCCAACTCCAGAGCGATGGCCAACCCAGTTTCAACATCCGAACTCATCGTGTCCCCACCGTGCATGCCTGAGCCCTTCCACGGTGACGCGTACGAAGATGTAGAAGACTGGTTGGAGCATTTCGAGCGGGTCGCCAAGACGAACGCCTGGGATGAGACAAGGAAACTGGGCCGCGTGTACTTCGCGTTGGGAAGATGCAGCGAGGATATGGTTTGAGAACCACGAAGCAGGTGATAGTGACATGGGATGATTTTCGACGACACTTGCTGGCTGCGTATACCAGCACCGATCGCCGAGAGAAGGCAGAAAACGCTCTCCACTCCAGGAACCAGCGCACGAATGTGAGTGTCAGCATGTATATTGAAGACATGACCCGTCTCTTCAAACGCGCCGATCCGAACATGACGGAAGAGAAAAAACTGCGCCACCTGATGCGTGGAGTCAAGCAGGACTTATTTGCGGGGTTGGTTCGTAACCCCCCACGCACCGTTGCTGAGTTCCGCACCGAAGCAACGACCATAGAGAGGGCACTACAGCAGCGTGCCCGCCACTACAACCGCGATGCCAGTAGCGCACCAGTGGACGTCCTTGCGGTAAGCCAAGGTAGCAACGGTGAATCACTGAGGGAAGTGGTGCGATCCATTGTCAAAGAAGAGCTTCAAAAGCTACTGCACCCACAAGCCACACCGACAGTTTCGACCCTCGCCGCCGTCATTCGTGATGAAGTTCGGCATGCCATTCTTCAGCCGAAACCTGAGGTGCAACCTGCTCGACTCGAACAACCACTGCAGGAACGTCGCGCACCAACATACGCGGACGCTCTACGCCAGCCCGCCGTGCACAAACGCTTCGTTCACAGCCCCCAGTGCACGCCCATCTGCTTCGCACGGCTCGCCCTTTCTAGGACAGCTGAGACGACGAAAAAGCGACGTATGGCGCACACCGGACAGGACGCTGCTCTGTTTTCCATTGCGGAGAA